>JTDE01021051.1:23976-50230 GCA_014338405.1 Paragonimus skrjabini miyazakii
GGTCCCATAAAATACCGCGACTGTCCTCGCGATATATATATATATATATATATATATATATATATGGTTAATCTAAATTGCGTCATCCTACCTTTCCCACCAAATGCTTATTGTCGATTCTCATTTTCCTTTTTTCCTTGTCATGTTAACTGTTCCACTCTGGTTTCGTTTGTTTGTCTGTCAACGGAAGACCTTCAAAGATTTTTTTCAAATTGACATCCTTTTCTTATGAAGTAGTCAGTTATTTTTACTTCAATGATCGTCGTCGTCAATCTGATAGCTTCGTATAGTTTTTAACGTCATTGGTCCATGCGTTTCTACGTGGTAGTTAGTATTCTCTTCAAGACTATTTTTTCACGTCCCTCTTTTGGGTGCAGGACAGCATTATAGTTCTTCGTTTACCACGCACACATACTTCCCATGCAATCAAGAAACAGGCAATTCTTGTTTAATGTTTAAAGTACAATTGTCCAGCTTCAGCATTTTTGTCTCGCCGTATGTTGTATGTTCATATTATCGTAGCGTCGTTATCTGGATATCCGCGCGGTATGTTCATACGCTGAGCAATCACTCATCTGAAGGAACACAACAATTAATACCTCATTCTTATCGCTTTCAACAAACAACATTCTTGAAGCATTCGATCGCAACTTGATTCGTTTTGCCTCCTGGTACCTAACTATCTACAGGTGTTGCACATCATACCAAAGAAACCTGTTCCTTGGATGAACACTTGATCTATCCGTTAGTACCTGATTCACCCGTCGTACATTCAGTACAACACGAGCACCCATCCGAGGATGAGCTGGCTTCATCGACTTCGACACACACTTCTGTTTCCACTGAAGGTGCTGAATGGTTGTCCTCAAGCGCATCTGCTGCGGAGCTGGAGGTAAGCACTCCAATCTAGTAACTACAACAGAATCCCTGCTTTGTATCAAAGTAGTTATTTTAATGTAAGTTGGTCACCACTCATGTTCATGTTTCTCACTTCGTATTCCGAAATTCTGATAATTTCAATTAGGAATGTCGAACTCGAATGTGTTCATGTTTTTGTCCTTTTTGGTTTTGTCCTATTGTTCACATGTTAAAAACCTTCTCTCTTAATTTGAACATGTCTGACTTAGGATTCATAATGAAAGGTATTCCGCAACCGTTTATTTACTCAACCGGGTTAGATAAAAATGTACATCTCTAGGGTTTTGGGAACAACATGCCTCAGATATACTTTGCTATGCAAAACTGGTAAGGAAGACTGTATCATAGTAACACAGGTACTCTCTCTGACTACATTTTAGTGTTACTCCGTTGAATGCGTGCAATGTGGCTCATGAATATTTTGAAAACAGTAGGTATAGGCGGTCTGTACTTTATGAATCCGCTCAAGCATTGAACACGTGATGGTGTTGCACGCCTACACTTCCAGGTTGGATCTTTAGGTCAGAACCATAACTGACTGGATGTTGACAGCTTTTGATGTCCAAATATGTTTCGTGTAATTTTCTCCTGTGTGGGGTAACTTCACTACTCACAATCAGTCACAGTTCTCGCATTCCTTTGGGTCTTCTGACTAATCGAAGGACAGGTCAATTGAGTCATCCTTGTTTGAGTTAATAAGTAGTGCAAGCTTCGATCTGTAATTAACCGCTTTCTGCGGTACTCGTACTGTGAGCGTCTTACTAGCTCTGTCGTCGGTCGCACGCTAGATCTATTCAGTTCATCACATCTGAACCTGTACACGACTCGGTACAACAACTATCTTGTCATCTTCGGTCTGAAAGTGATAACCGCAACTCATTGTGCTCGATGTCCAGTGCGTAACCAACTTAGTCTTCCGTGACTCTTTTCTCATATATTCAGCTATGGATGACCGTTAGTGTGTATGCATGCTAGCCTTGAGAAATCTTGCCTGAACACTGACAACACTGTTGTGCATACTAGAAGCAAAATTGGTAATAAGTTTACAAAATTCTGTTCTCAATACCCACGATGGAAACACAGTTTGTGTACCGTTGAGTCTGTTGCCATCGGTATCGGCTGAATCCGTTAGCTTCACTCTGCGGCACTGGTTGTCTTTAGGGTTGTGTACGCGGATGGTTAGTAGGCATCTTCGGCACTAAAACAGTGTCTGAGTTAACCTTTGAGGTTACAGTTATGAGACCGCGTTGTAGACAGTGTTATTCTACAGCTACGAAACGCAATCGCTAATGACTGAAGATGTCAGACCTTCGAGGTCTTTGATGTTTATGTTTGATTACACGCATTGGATAGCATCAACAGGCAAGTACCGAAGAGGTTAGGAAACAGTTCTCTGACAGCGCGAATAGGACAAGTTTGTTTACACAACGCCGAACGCAGCTGAGTCCTCAGCTCATTCACATGTGATGGATAGCAGTCAATGAATGACCTGATGGATGGAAATGAGAGTGGCTACTAGTGAGTTGGGAACAGTGGGTCGTGCTTAACTCTACAGTTGGAGGCTACAACATCCATCTAATCCACGAGGGAGATATTAGATGCGACGGTTACTGATGGGAGACGGATTTAAATTACATTTTTTACACGACTGGTAAAGCAAAACTGCGCACACTCATTCATTTTATGTCAGCACTTCAATCGACAAGCAGTAAATACCGGGGAATGCTCTACGTGCTTTTGCCACCTTCGTAAACACATCATTAACGATATTATCGGGAGATCAGATGACACTGTCCAGGTGGATGAAACGGCCAATGCTTTCTACTGGCCTGCGTGTCTGAAGTAGGAAGCACATATCAGAAGGCGAAAACTGTGGGGTGGTATCATTTTCTGCATTCTCATAAGTAATAAACATACGTTCAGGAATGTATAACAAACCGAAAGACATGTTAAGCCTGAATAACATAACAGAACCAAGGTGATAAATCATATGGTCAAAGATAACCAAAACCAAGGCAACTTCAACACTACGATTAGCTGTTTCTGACCGTATGCACTCGGTTTCAGATGAGTGATTAGTAGAGCCTTGACCAGCTTCAATAGACGTGAACACAACTGTGTTGAAGTTTCATTTCAGGACAGATGGACCGACTAGGAGCATGCTGTCAGCCTGGACTGGTTAACTGAGGTCGCCCCTAGGCAGAATGGGAACACTGTGTGCCATTTCGTTGTTTAAAACCAGTGGGTTTGTTGGTTGGAGAACTGTTTCCAGCCTTTGTAACACAACTCATTTGTTGCCATCGGCTTAGTGGATTACACGTGGATTGCATTTTGTTGGGCTACCCAGACCTGTATATTTAGTGACAGTGATTAAAAACCGCGGCTGCTTTGGTGGAAAGTAGCACATTAGCACCGAATGTTGCTGCACTAAACTAAACCGTGACACTTTCTTTAAGTATACTTCTTATGCATCATGAATATTGACACAGACTACCGAGAAAAAATGCGTGTTCTATCCATTCAAGCTGGGCTTTCTTAGTGAGAAAAAACGTTTCCTTTCCTGCGCGCCCAATGATCGCTTTGTGAATTTGCTCTAGTGGTACCAGATGAATACGTGAGACTACTGTAACCTGTCCTGGAATGCCGGCACCAACACTGTTCAACGAAGACCCTACCGACCATCCAAAAATGCGACTAACACAAAGCAATGACAAAAAGCTTACAGATAGCGTGTGTATTTAGCACCCAACCCGAGATGTGCCGGACATGAAAAATGCATCCGTTTGTATTGAATAATATTGTCTTGGAGGCAGCGTAAGTACGGGGTCCCGTGCCCGAATCAGTAGGTTTTCCATATCTCCAAAGCGGTTTGAGATAGACCAGATATAATTTCATAATCGTCTTCTATTAGTTAGGTTTGTCCTAACAGAAATGCACTAGCTATAGCCCGCCTACACTTCAAACAATTTACATTTTTTCTTTGGAGGCACTGTTTCTATGTTCGTACTTGTCATGCTTGCCAGAATACTGTAAAAGTGGACTCTTTGCTGTCGGAAGTTGAGAGATCAAACTGGCGGTGGAAGAGCCAACCGTATCTGCCAACCGTATCTACGTGTATCTATGCCAGAACTGCAATCGAACATACTTTTGGGAACACCGACTGCAAATATTATGCTGTCAGCGAGAGCAAAATTTGTGTATTTGTTCCTTCTGGCAGGTGCCTCACGTTGCCTGGCGCAGTTATCTCTCTGTAATCGTCGGCAACATCATACCATACTTCAAAATCGTCTGTTGTAATTAAATAGTATACCCACAGTAACTTTAACGCGATACGAGCTGTTGGTTGGTCGACACACCCTTTCGCATGAAATTCAGAGAGTTGAATTTGTTCATTAATTCTAGTGAGTGCACAAAGTTAAATATTGTGCCAATTCTGTCGATACAAACCATTAAATATGACACCGATATTCCAATAGCTTGTTGGTTAGAAGTTTATGCTTAAGGGAGCTTGTTCTTCTCCCTTATTTATCTACTGAACTGTTTCTGCCAAAATATTTAAAGATAGTCCAGCTCGTTTTATTGTGGTACTGTGCAATTGTTCGATGAATAGTTGTCGAGACCCATGTCATGAAATCGACGAATATCGTCTTAGTCATGAGCAGATGCAAGCATTGACCTTGAGTACCACAGAATCTGATCGATCTTGTTTACTTCATGACCGTTGAAGTCCAAACGGTGACTAAACAGAACCGCAGTGTGCTAACCTCTGGATCAATGCACGTGTTTTTCGACCAATTCACGCAAGGAAATGCTGGCGCTCTGAACTCATGATAAAACTACCGCTAATGTAACAGGACAGCATAATATGCATGTTGGAACTCGTAATCTTATCGCTAAGATCGAAACCGTTACTTACTAGGTCACAGCATTACCAATGTCGGGGCATTATATATAAAGGTTGACGTTTGTAAGTAACCTCTTGATCTGGATGGACACCACCCATCTCAGTACCAGTTTGTGCTGGATACCTTCCCGCCAATAGCAGTGGAAACCTATTGCAGAGTAGAAATTGTGGTTAGCGTTACAGCTGACCGACTCTCTTATGAATATAGGCCCGTCATCAGCTGCGATGTGCTTCCCTGTCGGCAAGCGATGCTAAGTCTGGTAGGCAGCACCATTCAGCCTTACTCTACAGAGCAATACAGTGACCGTCGCTTTGCCTGGTTGCATTGTCGTTTCCTAGACGCACAAATGTGACACAACATCCAGTGTATCAAACCTTACATTGCCATGCTTATTCATGCCATATTCTGAGTAGACTGTGCATTTTCGTTTTGTGATTTATCATTCGAAATAAATGTCACCGTGTGGCGAAAAGCCACTTAATAATACAAGACCTTTATTTTTAGGTCGCACATATCTGTTGCCTATAGTGTGCTCGCCCTCATAAACCAGAATTCCAGTCCACAGTGCAACGAGATCCTTAATTTTTTTTCGGTTCCGCCCGTTTGATTGGTGATCCCTGCGGGTTTTCACTTGTCATTTCTCGTCCGTTCGGCCGATGTCTTGTACTGTTTGATTGGCGGTCTATTGGCTTTGGTCATGAGCCCCTGAGTGTCGGAGCACTTGCATCTCTGACCTGTTCACTGGTCGCAAAAATACCCTGTCGTCCCCCTTACAATGAGTTAGTATAGGCTATCTAACAATGAAAGAAGTAACTGAACACTAGTGTCGGTCAAATTTTGGAGTTTTAAGATGAATTGGATCATCATCTGGTATCATAGGCTTTGCATTTAGTCGACAGTCGGATGACTTCCATAGATGACAGAGTAGTGAACGTAGCACACACCTGTTATTCTCGCTACTGCTCACTGATTCTTGCTCAGTATTTGGTGTAAATATACAAGGATTTCCATAGCCTTCTACAGTATGAACCCATTCCATGGAAGGTGAATGTTATTGTAATACTCGGAATTAGGGACTTCGAATAGCCCTTGAAATCGTACTAGGATTGAAACCTCCCACGCAAGTAATGAGCAGAAGACCTCGTATTGGTTGCAGTAAGCAGTTCATATTCGTGAGACAAGAAGCCGAATTTATGGATGTACAACAGTATTAAAGAAATCATAGTCATTCATTGGCTGATCATATAGACACATA
This sequence comes from Paragonimus skrjabini miyazakii, assembly GCA_014338405.1. Lineage (NCBI taxonomy): Eukaryota > Metazoa > Platyhelminthes > Trematoda > Plagiorchiida > Troglotrematidae > Paragonimus > Paragonimus skrjabini miyazakii. The sequence continues at coordinate 30,055 of JTDE01021051.1, forward strand.
CTAGGTCACAAACTGTATGTTAATTGGTGCAATGCGGAACAAAGAAATAAGCGAATAACAGAAGGCGTAACATTGAGACTGTTCGTCCAATCCTGATGTAGTATCTTCAACGCGATGTTTGGATTGGTCTCTTGTTAGAACTCCTATTGTGTCGGGGTTTGAATAAGCGGTGAATCGAGTAGATTTCCATCACAGTTATCTTCGCGATTGTCTATGGATGGATATCGTATTCTGTAGTCGTAAATTGTTCGTATGTGTGAGCTACTCCTAAAGCTCATAGCTATACAAGAAGTCGCATGATTCTTAATTCGCCATAAGTTTTGTCTTATCTTGTGGATAGTACTTCATATCAGTAGATTGCTGTTTTGTTCAGATGTTTTGGAACGATTTTCTTTACCTGGATGCTGTTCTCACAGTTTCTCCACGCGTTTGCTTCGAATACCTCGTGTGACTTGTCTCAGTGCGCATCATTGTCATCCGGTTTTTCCTAATTATTATTTTTCCATGGGGTGACGTGCAACCTTGCTTGTTTTCACTTCCTCACAGTTCCAAATCATCAAGTGTTTTCTTGATTTTACTGTCCAGAAGCTAGAGCTCAAGCGCCATTAAAACTGCTCTGGTTTCCAAGTCAGTGACCATTATGTCTCGATTTTCTCGCTCCAAACAACCGTTATTTTAATTAAGTGGGCGGAAACCGAGTTGTGTACTGCCACTCAGTCCGAGTTAATACGTGTCTTTCCCTTGAGTTGGGTTGCGTACCGTGTATAGTATCACAATTGTATGACATTAGAACGGTCTATCTACTGAACGGTACGTTTGAGTACGTCAACCAGCCCGTGACTAGTACTCAAACTCGAGTTCTTTGATTTATTTTAAAATGAAACTAATCAACCTTTCCACGAGCCGTCTTATCCAAAATGGCCAGTTGCGCTGGATTAATAAAATGAACACTTATTCTGCAAGACACGATTTTAATGAATAGTCTTCCAACAAAACATGATCATTTATCCTCCAATTCGTGCATCTCCTGTGCTCATCTTTACAAACTGAAGTTTCAGTCCACAATGCAGCGAGGTTCACATTTTAACGTTCTGTACACTTCTGTCCGTTTGTACATGTTTGGCAATGGAGTTTCACTCGACATTTCTCGTCCGTTGACCCGATTAAACTCAGTGGGAGCTCGTTTGATCTCTGATGCTGTCCGTGACTCGTCTGTCACAGGATTTTACCGCCCCCCACAGCCGTATTGAAATATTCCACTACCCGTTAGAATACTGGCGTCTCCGAATTGGTCACTCATTGCACATTAACTCAAATAATTGAACAGCGACATTATTAGATAATGCAGCTGGTAATGGGGCCATTACTTTTTAGTCAATCAGTAAGCATTTTCCTTCAGCTGTTTACTTATCTGCTGAGCTAATGTACAGTTGAAGTAAACGTTGAAACAGAATACTCGTTCTAAGCCACGAGCATAAATCGGACTGAAGAAACACTGGTTCTGTAGAGTCTGTATGCGATTGCCTGGCAGAACATCCTCATTCTGTTTACCTGTCATTCACTTCTCGTCCTGGAACCAATATTTTGTTGAGGGTATTAAGCACCTCTTAGAACGAAATTTGGTCCACATGCGATATTTTTTTAAATAAAACGTAACTCAACTCTTGGCACACTCAACATTTTGGCGTTTAGGGACATATTATTTGCTCTCTCTAACCAACAGAGATAAGACAAACAATTGTTCACTATTGTATACAATGATGAGCATGAAGTCGATGCTCATATTATTGTTAGACTGTAAGTTCCTTTTGCTTTGGCGTCTCTTCGTATGTTGGAGACCGTTAGTCTCTTAAGATTTCCACTGTCAAACGTGTGTTGAGACCGATTTCATCCTCATTCGAATTTGCTAGATGTAAGATGTGAGCTTCAGTATTGGATTTCATCCAAAATGTTTCTTTGAGTCCGAACAGTCTACAGAAAGATTTTGCCTTTTCATACTTACAAGAACATTTGTTTGATATGAGCGGTGATATGCTGTTGGTGGCCTGGTACTTAGTTGTTTCAATTATACCTTTTTTGGCGAGTTGTGTCGGTTTTGTCTATACAATCGACTCTCGATAATTGCGCAACTTTTCGGATCGGGTTATATGACACAATTGGAGAGGTGCTTTTTAGATGGGGTAGGTTCCTGGTTTTCGTCTCTGGTGACACTAATGCAAAAGAGGCAGCCTAGGCTGCAAACCGCGGTAAATAGTGCATATATTAGTGTTGAGTGCATATTTTTATACGAAGCATTCCACTAATATATGATGTAGATTATTATATGAAATTCGACCGAAAAATGCACCTGATATTTCATCGAAAGTCACAATGTGACAAACAAGCTTGTTTTCGGTGTCATCTTCAGGCCAAATACAACACAATAAATATGAAATTAGTTGTCAAGTCGGGACTGTGTGCAACCTAATACTGCGTGAATCTAGTCTCATTTGGGAATCATCGACATGATGTCGCTTTAAGTATTTCAATGACGGCAGACCATGTTAATTTCAGTGTTTGAACGAAAGCCTTCTGCGAGCGCAGATCAAGGTTTCGCAGCCGGATTCCAATAGCCTCCGCAGCGGCCAGGATACGATATTTCACACTTCTGTTGTAAACACCTGTGACACGATAGATCGACTTAAGTGCGACATCCACATTGTGTGACCCAAGTCAACTAGGTGGGTCAAAATTGCGTTGAAAGTCTTTCGTTGTTGTCCGGTCGCCAATCAGGCAGGATGAGCGATATATATGAAAGAATGATGCCATATTTCGAAGGATCGAGTCCGATAAAGACAAGACTCTTGCAATTGAGAAGAATGTCTCCAAATTCTTGAAAAACATCAAGCAAAATGGATGGATTGATGCTTCATCATTCGAGCGGATGCGACTAACATGCTCAATTCTACCAAGACTATGGCTCGCCTAAAACTCATAAGGATGGCGTGCCCCTACGCCCGACTTTAGACATGGCAAACACACCGTATCACTTACTGGCTTAACGGCTAACCGGACTTTTGGAATCACTCCGCAACAGACTATCTCCACATAACCTCAAAGATACGCTTCGGTGTCACCGAATCCATAGATCAGACCGCTGATAGTGAAAGATTGTTGTCATTGTGCGTGTGCTCACTGTTTATGAACGTGTCACTCAAACAGACACTTGATTTTATGCTTGGTTATATCCACTTGAATGATATGAAATTTGGAATACCGGATGAACACTTCAAAGATCTCTTGTTAATTTGCACGCAGGACATCTCATTTTAGTTTGATGGGAAAATCTTTCGCCAAAAGGATGGGGTAGCAATGAGCTCCCCACTAAACCTGTTGATGGTTGACATTTTCATGGGGATGACTGCACAAACAAAGTTAACGGGCTGATAGGACAGTGTGTACTGTACAAACAGTACGCAGATGGCATTTCCTGTATCGTCGATAGCAGCACTGATGCTTATTCCCTATTATTGCTAGCCAAGTCGGCCCACAGGAAACTGAAGTTCATTATGGAAGTGCAACCGGAAAGATGATTGACTTTTCTTGATGTTGCGCTACTGAAACGTTCAGATGGATTGATTCAAAGAGACATAAATAGGGAGTAGACATGGGATAGTCACTATACCCATTTTCACGGTTTTGTTCGAATGAAGCAGAAACGGAACGTGATACTTTGTCTACCAAACCGAATCTACGAAATTTGGACTGATGACGTGCCAGACAAAGAGCTCATGCTCTTGTATGAAACGTTTCCTACTAACGAATATCCGAGCAAATTCCAAACTTGGAATATACAACGAAGGGAGCCGCAATATCGTGAATTATCTGTTGGGCGGAAGACCATCTATATGAACTTGTTTTACAAGGGCGAATTATCAAGTGTATCACCGACCAGAAGGCTATACACGGCCCCCAGAATAACGTTTCATGCTGCACAACTAAGACTGTCGTTCACCTCTGAACCAGTTTTACGTCTTCAGCGCAAAGAAGCAGTGCGCAGTAGTGCCATCTCGTTTCGTTTCTACTCATCCTCTTGTTCATGTGAAGCAGGTTACAATGGTCACACAATAAGGTGCCTTTTGGGGGGAATACGCGAACACCATCATGCTTGGTTAACGACTGGACAGCAACCGGAGGCCGGCTAACTTGTCCCTCAAAGTGCTGGGGCATCTGCAAATTGGCCTAAGTGGTTGCTGATAAGCAAACCGGCTTATTCAAATGCAGGCTCACTAACGTCTGGTCGATGGTCAACACAACGACGAATCGTGGAGAATAACGTTTCGCTATTCCCAGACGAAAACGCTCGTTACTTCTTTCCATCATTCAACCAAGTGATGCTCTCTGTCTTCATGTAAGCCTCTAACCAGTTTGCGTTTAAGTTTTTGACGGTCGTTGTCATATTCACAATCAGTAGGAGTCGAATGCGGTTTGGTTTTAATTTTCGTCGATGTGGCATAAATCCAGTCTTATCGCAACTGCACAGCTCCTTCATGCATGCCTTTTTGCAGTAAACTATCGTAGCTACTGCGGTTTGCTCCCAATGTTCGATTGGCTCTCTCAGTCCACTAGATCTACGCAGTTTGTTAGTCACTGCCGCCTGATAAGCTTTCCGTGAAACTTATTCGTTCGAATGTCAGTCAGTGCTTCCGCATTTATGAACCTACGACCTCCAAACAAGCGCCAGAAAGAAATGAGCACGAAAAGCAGCACGCTCTGAGTCCACGTGGATATTACCGAATGCACGACAGTCTTTGTAAGAGTAACGCCATCTATGACTGAGTTCGATCGATGCCTGTCTGTAGCTGAGATGCACAGGACAGTCTCTGTATGGTGCAACATTTCTTTCTATCTTAAACTGGGGTACCTGAAATATAGCGAGCGTGAGATGCAGTTATCTGTGTCTGCCTCCTGTCATTATTAAGACTTTGTGCTCCAACATCAAACCTGTCACCCAGCCACCTCTTGTTTGCTGCAAGACGACATAGTCGAGTGTTCAACTCGCTGGTCAGTGTGCTTTTGCCTGAGATTTTGGTTTATTTCATGTCGATGAGGACGTTATAAGACGCATCCTCTATAGGATCCAAACTATTGTCCGTTGAGGCGTACATCAATGCAATGGTCACAACGCTTATGTGACTTGCGCCACCGGACTTTTATCATCTGTGACAGCACACAGGCAACTGCCCACTGAAATTCACTTGAGCAAACTTCTCTGAATTGGTAAGTACACGAGAGACGTAAACACTACGAATCAAACTAGAACGGTAAGTTTGGTAATTGCTGAATAATACCGCTTTTGGAACTTTGTTGCTTTCCGATACGTACAGGTCGGTTACATCTTGAATGGAGATTGATTTGAAGGATTTTATCTCTTACTCACAAATCTTATCTGAAAATCTACAGAGCCAACGGCACAAAAGTTTGATTTACTTAACAGTTAGGAGTTTGTCTATTACGACGGTGCATTGACTAAAACGTTGGTATACGATTCTGGTCACTTCTGTATATGGTGAATGCACTGGAAACTATCTACCTTTTGAATATAGGGGTTGTCTGTCTTCCGTCGCAACGAGACTGGACCTTGACGCGGTGTGACGGCTTGCGCATCTCGATGACCTATTAGGCTATACTGGACGGTGTGGCCAGCAGACCGATAAAGTCACTCATGCCAGGCAGGCCAATAGGCAGAGGTCTGACAAACCAGTCTCCAGGTTGAGGGTTGAAAAAAGATTGGTATATTTTCCTGAAAAATGTACCAGTTCTGGCACACTACCACTCACCCGCTGCCTTGCGATGAAGGCTTTTGAGCCAAAGGCTTTGGTTGAGAACCCTAATCGTTCTGCTGTCTAGGTCTGGGCGCCCTGGCAGTATCTCAGCCCACACACAACCATGAATAGTCACAACAACCATGATGTCTGTATTGCGTGCTACGTTGGCGGTTGTGGCCAATCGTTAGACGATCGAAATGCATTTTTTTGAGAGCATCTTTTCTAACCCTCTTTTTCTATTCGTTAAGCAACAGTGCTGCTACTATAAAGTAGTTCCACTGTATGTTCACATCATCGTGCCTCACTACCAAAGTATCCCTACAGTGTCAGTAATGCAACAGAAGACTGTTAGTACAACTTTTTTTTTGTCCGGTCGCTGTACTTTAGCCCGCGTGACATGATTGTGTTTAGTAGTGCCGAAGCCCTAGTTAACGTCGTTCTACGGATCAATGTAGTGCGAAAACCTGAACACACTCTTAGGGTAGCAGGTTAGGATGGTGGTGAGTATCTTCGCTTATCGCCCAGTAATGAACGCTCGTTCGGTTCACTCATGACTTGTCACATTGGTCTTTGCGTACTGCTGTGATTCTTCCAGTCGGCTCATTTGTATTGTGAATGAAAGGCATTGATATGATGCAAATGTATCTGCTGCGGGTTTGAGTGTGATTTCTTTTGATTGGTTACCTTGTTGGAAGCTTTGCTATTAATATCATTCCCCTCTTGTGGGACAAATAGAAAGTTTGATTAGCAAGTGTTTTACCTACTTGTATATTGTGTAATCACAGCCAAACCTTGGTAATAACGTCACTCTCTGATAACGTCATTTTTTGTTACAGGCGTTATCCTCACGACATGCAAATCAACATCTGTTATGGTAGTAAGGTGGTACTGACGTTTTACTCCGTGAGTACACCGAGTTCTTGTTCCTCACTGAGTGCCGGCTCGGATGAGAAACAGAAGCTCTTGATGTATTGTCCAAACGGTCAATCAGCATTAAGCGACGAACTATCACTCCGTTCACCTACAATTTAATTTCTTAATCCTTGCGTACTACCGTACTATTTGCGGTCGGCTGGTCGTCCAGTCAGTAGCCTATCAACCTGCTTGATCACAAGGATAGCAGAGAACTGGCGTTTTCTGTTAAAGTGGCGTTACTAAAAATGATGCTGATGCAGTGAGCCTGCACCAATTCTCAAACAGGTCTAGTATCAGTACAAAATAGACGTATATTTTGATTCGCTGTGAACAGAACGTGTCCGGTCCTGAGATGGAAAAAAGTAGTTGCTCTCAAAAACATTTGCGTACTTTTACTGTGACCTTTGCCATTGACAAGTCTACTACTGACGAGCTCTAATGAGAACGAAACTTGAATCTAGTGTTTCTTTTCGAAAGGGACCGATTGGAAGGTCTATGGGAATGTGATAACCGCGATGAATTTTGGGTGAAATTGACAACTGTATTTGCTAGAGTTCGAACAGGCTCCGTAGGCAAATATTCGTACCCCTGAATCAGTACATTGCACGAAGAACTTTTAAGACAGTGCTGCCCGACGTGGGCAATACAGCGACTAACAGGAGATGAAGTTGTTAATGCGCTGCTCGATCTTACTAATTTGAAGCTCTATCACGTGTGCTGTCGTTCCACCTGCCAAAACTCCAGCAGGAGTTATCACGCACACAATCTGAACATCCCATTAGTGCATAGTCGTTCGCGTGGACGCAAGTGAGGGTGCGGAACACGACCATCAGCCCAGTCACACTGTACGTTATTATTTTGTTATCTAAGGACAATATCCTTATCCGGCGCTCCTGCTGTGTTCACCGCCAGTGCACTAATTACCTGAAAGACTTCTCTCGCTCCTTATTCGATCGCCGAGCTGCATCGAGTTCAAGTTTGATTACAACGGGCTGTGAAGTGGCGTCAGAAACCATATCATTTGATATCATTCGGGGAGCTTTTTTAAATCCCGTGTCCCAACGGACGTGCAGGTTCAGTTTTACTGACCATGGTCCGTGTGTGGCCTCAATCAGCCCATTTATGTTGTTTAAGTTTCCTACTCGCCACTCACCCTCAATGTGGGTCATTCACCAAGCCGCTCTAGTAATCTGTCCGTTTAATGTCTGTTACTAGTGTGTTTTATGAGCACCAAGTACATTCTATTTAGACCTAAGTAGATCTATTATTGCATAACACACTAAACTCGTAAAGTTCACTAGCTTTGTTTTATAATCAAGAGTTCCCATGTAAGGCGGAAAAAATGTTGGTAGTGTTACGTAGAATACCTGAATTATGGATTTGTATCCAAATTAAACAGCCAACTGCAGTCCATAAATGTGTTATCTGAAAAAAGTCTCCAGTAGATCTAGGAAACTCCTCAGAATGCTGAAGCACCTGAACAGAATGTACGACTAATTAGTTTACTTTCAGTTGCTCTATGGCAACTTGCGGAAGCGAACTGCATTAAAAAACATGCTCGCCAGTGCATCACAGCAAACCACTGATGGCTTGTAGGCTGCGTACAGTTCTTGCTCATTGTCAACTATGGGAAGCACCACCCAATGAGAGATCTCATTCTTCCAGTCATAAGCAACGTTATAAGTATCATTCAGCATGAGTCTCCCGAAGTTATAAAAACGATTCCTCACAGTCGTAACTTTGTTCAAACAAGACTAGATAAAATGGTTGGAAGTTCCGGGAGGGTTTTCTGCAGCATATGTATTACAGTCAGATGAATCAACCTTACCAGGAAGCGTATTACTACTGCTTGTTTACATCTGGTTCACGAATGGTGAAAGTTTGTTTCACTGGTTGTTAGTTGCGTCACATTTAGAAGGAACCATACAGAGGAGATCGACCTTTCGTGTTTTGAAACACCTTTTCAAGGGAGAAAATCCCACTTACAAGTATGTCTGCATTCCCAGTGACAGGTAGCTGAGTGAGTTTATCTATACCTTGTGTCAATCACACAATCTTATTTCGAAAACTTAGTGTTCGCTCTCATCTATCGTCAAGTACTGGCATTATTGCGGTAAACAAGACTAAGTTTAATGCTTTAAATTATCGACCATTTCGAGAGCTTTGGTAGAAATGACAGTGACTTCTAACGCCTACAGAATTAAGATGACTCTCGAAAGTTATCTGATTGACACGATTTTATGTACGCTGATACTGTGAGAGTGTTATGAACGCAAAATACACTTGGCCTGTGAAGTTGGTTATCGCATAAAATCCCGTACAGTTTATGTGAAAACATAGAACAACGAACGCGTACGCTCATTTACGTGGCTGACGTGTATCCACACATATTGGGCAGCAGTACATTGTCATTCGCCTTGATGGCACGTCCTCCACAGTGCATATACACTTTTCCAGTAGTCACTTCTGGTCCCTCATCTTTCTGGCGTTGAGACCTTCGTTTTAATCCGCGATTGTACGCACTATACTACTCGCAAATGAAGCTCCCTGTTATACATCAATATGATCCTTACACGATTTTAATATTTTGTTCGTTATTCAGTTAAAACATATCAGGCATAGTGTCAATTGTTTGTCACTGTTTCCAAAAGCTAGTGAACAGGACTTTCGGTTGCATGAAAATATTATAATTGTCATAAAGTTAAAATCAGTCGTTTCGACACTCCTGTGCAACGGAACCTTGATCGAACGTAATACTGGTCGCTAAGAGTTGTTACACTTCTCCTGGCTTATTGAGTTGGTCCAGAAGTGAATGTCTGGTGATGACTTCCAAATATATTCTGTTACGTATATTGAGTTCCAGAAAGACGTCCATTAACTTTGAAGACCAGCTTTGAAGACCTGCACTTTCAATATTGGATAAAAATCTGTTCGCAGACACTGATTATGAAGTAATGGGAGGAACTGAAGACATATTGTTGCCGTTACAGAATGACGTTGGTCCACATTGGGCACGTCATGTTTTTTGGTTGCAGAAGAAACCCCGTGGGCTTCATCGGAATCTTGCGAAGGGATAACATTCCGCCTTGTTGCCTTATTTCGTCCGTCACTCTACTTCTCTTCAAACATTGAACCAAACTTCAAGTTGCTGAACGTGGAGATTCGCTACTACTGTTAATACATTTTCAGCCTGATATGCGTATCTATTTAAGTGACTTTGTTAAGCCTGCACATGGCCCAACATAGTATTGTAGTGGAAGCTAGGTCACTTTCCATTTTTTTCATTTTTAATGCACCAAACGGATGACTGTAGCGATTCAAAGATGGACGTAATGTTTATGACCAAAAGATGATCGATATAGGCGCAACAAAATGGATGTCGCATGTATTGAGGTTTGTGCATGTATTTGTTCCTAGGATTATCTTCAACGCGTAGTCGTAAACAAATATGCTGAAGCACGCCATTCACGTATTGTGCATCGTAGGAATGATAATGAAATATTACGCGTAAGCATGTAACATTTTTTATTTCACTTTCACATATACGAAATCATAAAATGCATATTTCGCACTGTTACATACTCCGTATATTGCAGTTTACAGTCCTATAGGTGTTACTGGTACTTGTATAACTTGAGGTGATAAACTGAAGGATTGACATGTGTTTTGCTTGTCTTTGTACTGTAGCCATTTAACTGGAATCAAAGGGTGGCACTCTACTGAGTTTTGGTTATATACTGTTTCTTATATACCTCGTCTGGATCGCCGAAATTTGTCTATCGTAGTAACGAGTCGTCGGTTTTTCACTAAACTTTTCTCACGTAAAATTAACTGCATGTTATGTTTCGGGTAACCATTATGCGGTACTTTGTATCTGGTACATGGCGTTCAATGTATCAATCCTGTTTTTTTCTTCTAAGGACCATGCTGATGAAGAAAATGATCCCATGACAGCCCGATACATGAAATTTCCGTCTGATTACGTAACCGACCTTCATGTAAGCATTTTTCCTGTGAAAAATTTCGTGACCAACATGCTTAAGAGTGTATCGTTCAAGACATCCACTTACGAATTGTACCAAACCGTAGCGTAATTTTCCAATTGCAGTTCATGATTCCTGGCTCACTTTTGGTAACAACGGACTCGTTTTTGTTCATCCCGATGGAAACGGCTACCGAATCCCCGAAACAGCCCCATATCCTGTTGCCCTTATCAAAACTTCGTTCGGTTGCCGTGTATAGAGACCATTCGGTCATGTACTTCACCAAACGCGACAAGTATGTTGACTGTTTTGCTTTGCTTTTCCACGGACGTTTATTTTTCTGGAAACATCAAATTTTTCCCTTCGTGATTGGGACAAATTTGTTGTCCAGTGTAGTCAGAAACAGTTTTTGCACAATATATCTCTCGAGCTGCATCTCATCCGGTACATACTGCAGTCTGGATTTATATAGCCCAGTCGAACTGTATGGTTTGCCTAAATTTACCCGAACTTTCACAGTTTTGTGCCAACCCAGTACAACCGTGGTCTGGCGAGAACTTTGTTCTATCGCGCAAGACGAATCTGTTCGAGAGAAACACTGACCAAAGAGATGTCATTATTGAGAACCACGCTCAAAGGAAACGGTTATCCATCGGCATTTGTGGGGAAATTTAACAAACAAAAGCCGCCTGCCGTGATGTGTTCAACAGCTCCAAAACTGAATATCTACCTCCGTTTGCCATACAAGAGTGATGACGTTGCCACTCTGTTGAAAACTCGTCATTCAGCGTCTATGGGGCGCACGTCCTATGCCGCCCAACTGGTCATACTGTGGTGGACTGTCAGGCAGGAAGTACGAGCATTCCAACTCTCGGCGGAATACCTCAACGCAGGGGTGAGGGGCGTTCGAAAACCCACATCGAGCGGATGGAAGACGGCGTGGGCGACCGGATGAGTCATCGCTTGATCGGATCGGACCAATGAGCGAGACATGGCAGCCAACATAGGATGGATGACCAAATCGAAGGCGTGATCATTCCAACACTGGCAGGAATATCTCGACACGGCTGTGGAGTACAGCCGAAGCCCACAGTGGATAGATGGAGGACAACATGAGCGACCGGACAAGCCATTGCTCAACGAACGAGGAATAGCAGGTGGAAACTCCCCGGATAGAATGCGCCGATCACACACGTAAACCGGGTAGAAGTGCACACGACGTGTGAGCGGAAACCGATGGGTGGTGTGCACTGAAATTTTGGTTCAGAAACGCGAGCGCGCGTGTGGTATGGTAACTAGCGTGTTGCATAATATAGTGTTTTATTGGACGCCTTCTCGCTAAAATACTGTTCACCATCACTGAAAACACCGCTACTGCTTCACGCTAAATCGTACGTCATTTATGAATTCTCCTGTAAGTGCCCAGCCACTTACACAGGCAAAACGGTGCGGCAGTTACGTAACCGAATCAACGAACACATTCCAGTTTGGGTTCACTAAACGATCATGGTACTGATGAGTCAATACGAAATGCTTGCATCTACCAGTTTTCGTGTTCTGACTGTTTTGTTCAAACTTCTGATGGGAACTAAATGTTTCAAAGATCATGGATACAACAATTCCGTACTCAAGTCAGAATGTAGCAAGTCATAAGGAACCGGCGTCATCGATCTCCCGACACCTGTTGTTATGCCGACCTCAAGTGAACCTGAAAAAGGCCTTTCGGATACGTCACGCAACAAAGGGTCGAAGGCTTCTCCGGTTTACGACGACGGTAGCAATTGGCAAATAGAAGCTACCCCTCTGCGTACAGAAGGACTTGTTCGTCAGTGCCAGATTGCCCTGTTAATTGATATGTATGGATATGTGTGTGTTTGTGTGGCTGTTGATTTTGTTGTTTAGCTTCACAATGTCCATTGAACTTTGCTATATAAATCCACGGACTGCAGTATGTAGCTGATGAGATGCAGCAAAATGTGCTCGATAGATATATTATGCAAAAACTGTTCCTGACTTCTCTGTTCAGACTTGTTACGAGAAATAGTTGTTTTGCTTCTCCAAACTTTTTGTCGTTTTCTCAGAGGTGCTCTGGTTTCGTTCTGTTTTCCTGGATCGATATCTTCGGCCTAGTTACAGAAGAATGTTGTTACTAACTTCTGTTGTTCAATAGGTCTCTACTCGACATCCATTTCACAAGGTAACTTCACAGTGCGATAAGAGATTAGCTCTAATTTGACACAACTCCGATTCTCGAACGCCATTTTTGTGTATACGAATGTTTTACGGTATTCCAAAAACCCTGATTCCGCCGACCAAACCGATATTAGGATTGTTCTGAGCGCATTCTATTTCCACTCTCGGCCGTGGCGAGGATATGCACTACTGCGAGCTCTAATGAGAACGAAACTCGAGTCTAATGCTCCTTTTCGAAAGATGTCGACGGGGTAGTCTATGGGAATGCAATAGCTGCGGTCAATTGTGGGGGGATGTTCAATCCATGTGATTCACTGCTTGTTTAAGACTTCGGTAGCAGTTCGTTTTATACTGTCAAACTTGGAGATTCCCAAAACGTTTATTAAGTCTTCATCTCATTATTCCCATATCCCAAAAATTATGAAATTGTTGTGTCCCGAGTTTTACGAGTAACTCCTGTGCTAAGCTTGATTTCTTATTTTATTTGCCGCCCTGTGGTAGTAATTTTTTTAAATCGCATCATCGCTTTGATTGCAAAAGATGGGATCGTTTCCTTTGCAGTTACGCAAATCGACACAGTTGATGTCTACACAAAGCTTGAAAATGCTCTCGAGCTGCTCCTGTTCTGATTCATTGAGCAGAAATTGTCTTCGTGCCTTGGTCGTATCACTGAATATATAATGTATTAATTTCGTGTTCGAGTAATTACTCTTTGGTTATTCAGACACATACAAATTATATGCGTATTGCCATGTTAAGTTGAATGGAATAAGGATAAAGTGCGAACTGAGCAACTTTCCACCAATGTAACTGCTTTTTCGAAGACAGTTATTCATTTTGGAATCATCCAGTTGCTCACACATATCAGGCGTTTTATTTCTCCTGGTTTATCTAACCGAGAGATTTTTAGTTGTAGGTTGTAACAACTAGTATGTTTGTTATTACTATTATTATCATTATGGCTGCCAATTGAAATTCAAGTGTCCTTGCCTTATTTTTAACACAGACTATCTATTTGTTATCTAGACAGCCCAAATGCAACCGAAGTAGACGAGCCACCGGCTCCCACGCGCGCAGCATGTCTCGCAGTCCACTGACCTCCGAAACTTCTCTGGCCCTGTGTGGTACCGGCGGACCGGAACCACCTCTGAACATCTCGTGTTCCACTTCGTTGTCCCCTCAAGTGTCAAAGCATTCATCTGACGACATAACATCACCTTCCGTTGTTTGCTTTCTGCCTAATTTGGATCGAGATAGATCTGCGTTGCACCTGGACGACAAGCCATCCGGAAGCCTGCAACTTAGCAATCCGCTGATGACTAATCGTGGACATAGTAGGTGATGTATATCTCATACAGAGCATTAGCATGATTAGTTCATTCTCGCTGCCGTTTTTGCGTCACTGATAATCGTGAATGTACTGATAATGGTGGTTCTAATTACAAACCTTTCACTCCTAACAATATATCCCGTCCTCAGTATTAATTCTATCCAGCACTTACCCTGTTTACCCCTCCAGAATTTATCAGTGGTTAATTTGAAAAGTTTTCGCATCGAGTCTTATGTTTACGAAGGGCATACCTTCTGAAACGACGTCTCAGTCTCCCTTGCTTTTGAATGAAGCACTTGATCCATGTTTGGAAAGTAATACTGCCGAACTAGTTGTGGCGCATATGCTTATTTGTGTTCATACTCATTACCTGTCTTTCACGTGCCCCATTTGTTCCTGAAAGGATTCAAGAATTAATCACCTCAGTCGGTGTAGTGATTATTTGACATTATCATCGATGACAAATTCTGTTAGTTAACTGTCATATTGTAGCGAAAAGTCGTCCAGTAAAGTACAATATTGTCCAACACGCTAATTAGCATGCTACGCGCACGCTCGTGTTTATGAGTCAGCATCCCAGTCCACAGCATCCCCAGGTTTCCGCTCACACGTCGTGTGCACTTCTACCCGGTTTACGTGTGTGATCGGCGCCGTCTATCGGGGGTTTTTCCGCCTACCATTCTTCGTTCGTTGATCCGATTTCGTTGAGCAATGGCTTGTCCGGTCGCTCATGTTGTCCTCCATCCATCCACTGTGGGCTTCGGCTGTACTCCACAGCCGTGTCGAGATATTCCTGCGAGTGTTGGAATGATCACGCCTTCGATTTGGTCATCCATCCTATTTTGGCTGCCATGTCTCGCTCATTGGTCCGATCCGGTCGTGCGATGACTCATCCAATCGCACCCGTTGTCCGCCATCCAATCGTTAAGGGGTTGTGGACACGCCTCTTCCCCGCGTTGAGGTACTCCACCGAGTGTTTGAATACTCGCACCTCTGGCTTGACAATCCACCACAATATGTCCACAAGAAGAAAATGGAACAGCTTTATTTTGAGGCAACGGAAGAAAAAAGAATTCCACGTGGTTCGTAAACTTCCTAGTTTAGACTTAGGCATTCAACATCACGAATTATACACTTCACTGCACTCGAATTTGGCGTTACAGGTGTTTGATAACTATTGTTTCATGCGTTTGAAACGTTGGTCGCATTCTGCTCATCCCCATAAACAGCAATACGTCAATGATTCGCTCGGTTGCTTTACTGTCATGTAACCATGAAAGTGAAATAAACGCTTGCTTAGAAATAAGACAGGAAGTAGAGATAAGGTCTAACTTACAACAGAACCTTCATGTCTAAACTCAAACGTTCAACATGTAGGTGCCTACACTTTGCAAATAAACAAACGAACTATTACTGAAATCCTAACGCCTTCCGCGAAGCAGCTTCCTTTCGGCCTTCACTGTCGCGCATCGTTCTTTGCCTTCTGTTCAATGACAACTCCCTCAAGCAACGGCAGTGTTCACTCCACTGACTTATATGCGCAGTCACTCCCTCTAACGTCCCTAACCACAGACTATTTACGTCACGTGGTCTAAACGCGGAGACGAATCCGATCTATAATGACTAACCTACTTGTAGTTGTCCTCACTGTTTTCCTCCGGTTTTACACTGTTTTTTAGTTATATTTATTTGGCTTCTAAGAAGGTTCCATACATACGATTTCGCGTTCAGTATGCCTTTTCTTTTTCTACGCCACTAGATACAACAGAGCCCGTGGAATATCTGTGCATTTTGGCAAGTACTGAGGGGACAACTCGAAAAAGGCATGCAAACTGGTTCACCATACTATCCAAAGAACATTGGTTTCGAATTCCTGAAGGAAAGTGAGTGTACTGTCTGTGTTGACTAATCGCGTGTTCAGTAACCATTGTCCCCTTATCTTGAATTTTATCATTAACCTATGATCCTTTTTGAATGCTGCCTCCGGGAAGCCGACTATTATTCGATGTGCATATGGTGTTACGAATTTTACTGAAGGTGGTGAAGATGTTTCCGCACATACCATACTGTTGTACTCTCCTCCGATTTACTTGTCCAGTTAGCGGCTGGAATATCTTCGTTATTTATTCTCTTCCCTTCCTAATGGTGCTCACAATGAAATGGGATAACTAATCCATGACTGAGGTACGGCGTTTATAAACCCAATATCCATTCCAACCTTCTGTTTGTATACAAATTTATTGGTAGCTTTACTCATAGTGTATAGGTCTGGTACTTTTCCAGTCCGCAGTTAATGTTCAACGAGGCCACTGATGAGCAGTAAGAAATTTGGTTGAAATAAATTGAACATCACTTACGGTTGATCGCAGGTTTGGCATTTCTGCAGACTTTCTGGTCAGCCTCTTCCAAAAAGGCGTACTAGGCTGGCAAGAGCGCAGCTCAAGTTTAATGCTTCTTTTTGGAAGAGGCTAGATTGAGGGCATATATGAATGCGAAAGCCCTGATCAGTTGCGCGTAATGTTCGGTTCATACTTAAGAGGATGCTTCTCTATGAAATCAATGATTTCGTCGTCAAGACTTCCGAAGCCGTTCCCTTTGTCAAACATGTTTATGGAAAGCACACAAAACCCTACATCAATCATGATATTAGTCCAATTGGTTGCTCGGTCGCTGATATTCAAAAATAAATTTCGAATTCTGAGTCAAAACATTTGGTTTCTATGCCTGATTTCGGGTTAACCCAATGGCACTAACGCGGATTACAAATCCCGTGGCCGCAAGTTCGAACTCTGATTACCTTAACCGTTCTTGTCTAGGTCTGGACTACCTGACAGTATCCAGCCCATACGTGACCTAGCACGTTATATGTAGAATTCGGACACTTGATATTTTTACCATCAAGTAACGGTTGTCATCCCTTCTCAACGAGGACATCGGAAACACCACCTGTCTTTTCTTTGTAAAGTTATATTCTTCTATATCTCTCTACTGTTTGCCTATAATGACTTGTTACAACTTGACTCAGTCACACTGGCTACTACTGTTGATTGTCAGTTTGTCTGTTACTATTCCAGATCGTGTGCCCTGTTCGATTTTCTTCAGTCGTGTGAGTTCCAGGAGAGCGCCGGCCCTCTGGATACCAACGAAGTGAATCAGACATTCCCAACCGGAATTCATGGATGCAGAAGCTCACCAGCGGGTATGTTTCAGGCCAGTGATGCAAGCATCCAACAACTGGGCAGTTTTGTTGTCGTTCCGAACTCCTTCGATTGGATTCTACCACGCATCGGTAGCATAGATGAACGCTCCAGGGCGTTAATGAAAATCAGACAGCAGCGGAAACATCGAGCTCAGAGTGTCAGGGAAAATACTGGAACGTTGGGTTCGAACAGTTCAATCGTTGCATCTGCGCAGAGCACCAGCTCACTAGATGAGGACATTCTTTTAGAATGTATTCCGCCTGCTGAAGCCCCAGTATTATCCAGTGCGCCATCACTCGAAGAAGAGAAGACAGCTTTGCAAATTCTGAAGCAAGAGTCCGTGCGTTGGGAGGTAGGTTCGTGGTACTTTCTACAGATAATCTGTCATACAGCGAATGTATTTACGCCTTTGTCCTACGTTCTGGACCCAAAGGTTTGAGCGTACTCTACTTCTTGCAATGAACTCACTCGTATACATTGGCTGCAATTTTTCGATAGTTTGTGTGATGGCATTTGCCGCATTGTTTGTCGTATTGACTGCATTGACCGATCGCCATGTACAGGCTACCTACGCTGATTTCTAACTGAAGAAAACCTTTTCTTAAGCTTATTTCAAAAATCAGTATAACAGCCTACTTCTGTTCCTTTAGCCACGGGCAGATTAAACTTGCTATTTGAATAGGAATCAATACTGGATGACAATTCTAAGGTACTGCTAAATGAGTACATGGAAAATGCACATTGAATTAACCTGAACTGCTCGCAACGATGATTTCGTTCACTATAATCACTAGATTCAGACCTGAACTGTTAGAGTCAAAGGTGAATTCGACCACATAAAAACATTTGACGAATGGTAACATGCATGGCAGTCAGTTGACTCGTTTAGTAAACGATCATCGGATATGAAGCATGAACGCTGAGTTATCCAATAAAAATAAGAAATATCGCAAGGGAGATCGATTTTCTCAGGCCAGGGTCCAACGGCGTTTCAGTGAACTTAAAACCTGCAAGTATAGTGGACTTATGCTCTTCGTTTTCACTTCGATTAATTTATTCTGTAGACTTCTGTCTTTCGTGGTCGAACTTACTGAATATTTCAATTTTGATCTCAAACTGAAAATTAGATGTGGTGCTTTAATATTTTGGAATTGAGGACTTAGTGAGTTACCCGTTATGATGATCAATTTGCAAAAACCAAGACCATACAAATCTCGCTTTTGGGCAGCTTAACGTAGATTAATGTTATTTCTATTGACCACATATTATGTCACCTCAATTATATCGTCCATCAGTGGTTGCGCACGTCCGTACGACAAGCGTGGCATCATTTCGCCCACTGGGTAAGTAATTTGAAGCTTTGTGGTGTTTGCCTGATTGGTGCCTATCCTGACCCTCCTTCTACTCAGCATGATGCCATTTTCGCCGTTTTTGTGCCTCCCTAGCAAACCTAAGCTTCCAAATAAACTCCCGGTGTACTTTGTGGATTGGTAAATCTCTTACGCCTAGTTTGCTGTAGCCGCATTTGCAATCAAATCACATTGGTTCATCGTATATGCTTATGCAATCGTTGTTCATTCGCACCCTACGAAAAGCAGCGTGTTGCTTTATGATAAATCATTCGGGGAGCACAATTCTACAACCTCTGATTCGAGTAGATGTGTGCTACTTTTGTTGATACGCCACAGTCTGATTTGTCTCACACCCAATGGTGAAACTGTATGACTATTGTTTTGCGAATGTTTACGGGATGTTAGTTAATATAAAGTTATTCCTAAGTAATTATGAAAGCGACGGTGTTAAATTATCAAACCACTCTCAGTGCACACGTATTCGTCTTTCGAACGCTTCTGCGCACGACGCATGAATCAAACATGCAGTAAAAGGTCTACCGTGTGACATAATTACGTCGGCCGATCAGCTGGTATGCACCAGCACCTAAGTGCCGCTTGGTTGGAACGATAATTTAGGGGGCTGAACAGGTGGTTTGCTGTCAAACGTAAGCACTCTGTGAAATTTACTTATTTTTAAAATCAGAACCTGTAAGCAACTGGCAATTTTGTATATCGACGATGCTTCACTCATGAAACGAACGCTTCTTCGCACCAGATCAGCCGTTTTCTGAAAGATCTATTTGTACAAGTAAAAGAGGACGATCTTCGATTTACTTTGAACGAGACAAACGCAAAATCTTTTGAACGGCGTGTACTGCAATGAATATTTGTTTGTAGTACTAATAAGTAATTTGGCAGGTTTATGATTTTAGATGAGACCCAATTGTGAAAAGTCAGGGCTTCGGCCGGATTCAAACCAGCGACAGGAACACCATGCCTAAACGCAACAGGCGCTCTGCCAGCTGAGCTACGAAGCCACGTCAGGAACCCAGAAATTTCCCATTTGGACTCGGTTACCCACCATCCCCACTGTTTCATATGGAATCCACCAAATGATCCAGAGAATCGACTGCCCCGGCAGGATTTCTCAAACATTTCACGCTGGATTCCACCAACGCCACTGTTGAGCATAGAAATTGCATTACTAATAGGTAATACTTATTTGATCCAAGATCACTGCTTGCACCGAACATCTTTTTAGGAACCATACGAAAAGCCTCAAGAACAGGCCTCTGACTAAGTTGTTGAAAGACAAGGTCGATTTTCATATAGATTGAACATCACCCACAATTGATCGCAGCTGTCGCATTCCCATAGACTTTCCAGTCGGCCCCTTTCGAAAAGAAGCACTAGA
>JTDE01021052.1:0-45801 GCA_014338405.1 Paragonimus skrjabini miyazakii
AATAGGGCTAGAGTTTGATGAGTCACATATCTGCAATCAGAATGACGAGACCAAGATTGCCTCTCCGTTTTTGCATTTCTCTTAACCGGATAGTCGATTCAGGGAATTAATTGCCCGCAAAGTTTGTGCAGGCCACGGACGTAGATTACCTCAAGAATGGGTCATGCATTCCTCAGGATAGCCTGTTTACTATTCTACACTAGGTTGGAGTACAACTTTGGTCTTTCCATTTCGACTGACTAGGAGTGATGCAAAAGTTCTTTTAATGTCCACACTCCTTGGTCATTAGTTGAAGAGAGAAAATACAGTCTGGTCAGTCTTTAAGTCCTATTACTAGACAATTGGATGCCAATAAACAAAGTTTTTTGTCAAGTCCTGGATTGAAATTAAAAAAGGACCTTGACAATAAATTTTAAGCAAACGTTATTACCGATCAATTTTCCAACATTGAAGGTCAACAAAGACTAGATATTTGAATGGAAGTACATGCTACCGAGATGACTTAGATGTGCGTTCTTCATTCTGATTTTCGAAATGAACGTTTATGAAGTGGTGCTGTGGAACATTTTTGAACTACTTTTTATCTCATTGCTGTGCAATGCTAATGGTAAGTATTCCGAAAGTAACCGTTACGTTGTGTTCCAATTTAAATTGGGTTGTAATTAATTAATTACAATTTATTAACTTGAAAACGTTCGCTGAAATAACTCAGGAAGCAATATTTATGAGTTTTCTGATTGATTCCTTGCAGAATAGGCCACCACATTTACCGAGTAACTAACGTTTTGGTACAGAAGCAAGAATTCTTGCTTCTGTAACAAAATGTTAGTTTACATCTTAAAATGTAAACATAGCCACCTGAAGGTGGCGGAGGTCCAACCGAATCTAAGTGGACGTGTGAAAACCTGGCAACTGGTAGACCGAATGAGGAAACTGGGCGTCGTTAGTGCTTGTGCAGCTTGGAAAGTTGGCACTGTAGACAAGCGCGTGCCCAATTACGATTAGGTTTATTGTACATGGTCCTTATGGGAATTCCCATACGCTTTAAGGCATGTGTTTACTCGGGACCCATGTGTATTGGCTCAAGACAGCTAAAAATAGATTACTGTTTCACCCGTTGTTCTCTTTCTAACGACCCCTAAGACACTCCATGACAGCACGAAATGTAAGCAAGATAAGTGAAAAAAGAACTGCGTAGTTTGTGAAGAAGTACATTAAAAAACTGGACCATATGAG
Source organism: Paragonimus skrjabini miyazakii (assembly GCA_014338405.1). Classification (NCBI taxonomy): domain Eukaryota; kingdom Metazoa; phylum Platyhelminthes; class Trematoda; order Plagiorchiida; family Troglotrematidae; genus Paragonimus; species Paragonimus skrjabini miyazakii. The sequence goes on from JTDE01021052.1 coordinate 1,237, forward strand.
AATGTAATGAAATGAAATGCACATTTGGAGTAATTTAAATGAATCGGCTCTATATTACACTCCATTTTGTGCCCGCGGTGGCATAAATTACCTCATACACCAGAATGTGCGCTCATCTACCCCAACCATGTAGCTATAGCCAACATCCTGAATTAACCTTTGCCCAAAAATTCGATCCATTACTAGCTCAACTGTGGCTCGAATACCAGGATGCGGGGGATTGTGAAGCTGGTTGAAGATAGCACGCCGGTATGCTAGTGGTAGAACAGGTCTCTGAATACCTGTAGTCATATAGCAAAGAATGGTTCCATCTGCATTAGGCAGCGGAATGGCTCACAGCTTTAAGAAGTAGCGTTGCAAAGAAGCTTGGAAATCAGGCCCTCGCGCCTGGGCCGCAGCTATGTCACTTAGGTCAGCAGAAGTAGTCATGACTAGAGTGGCGTGGACGCGTGACAAGACGTCGGCGACGGGATTGTGGACACTTGAAACATGCCGTATGTCGCGGGTAAACTGCGAAACATAGTCCAGGTGTCTGATCTCCCTGGGGGAATACCTGTCTGATGAAGAAGCAAATGCGTACACCAAAGGTTCGTGATCTGTAAACACAATGAAGGGACAACCTTCCAATGCATGGCGGAAGTGGCGGATACCTAGGTAAATAGTAGGTAATTCTCTCCCAAACGTGCTATACCGAGATTCGGCAGATAACGAACGTTTGGAGAAGAAACCTACCGATTGCCATTGGTCGTTGTAATCCGGCACCGACGGCTACGTCCAAAGCACGAGTAAAAATAGAAAATGGGGCGTGAGGGTCTGGATGGGCTGAAAGAGCAACATTAGATATAGCCTTTTTAAGGTCGGCAAAAGCCGTGCGCGCTGCATCCGTAAAATTGAACTTACGTGTACCGCCTCGGAGTAAGTCCGTGAGGGATTGCAGAAGTTGCGTACAATGGGGGATAAACCGGCGATAATAATTAACTAGGCCGGCGAAACATCAAAGTTGTTTGAAAGTGGTTGGCTCAGGAAAATCGTTGACAGCACTTACCTTTGCTGGTGAACCTTAAATGTCAGAAGCTGAAATAATGTTGTTTAAAAATTCTATGCTGCCCTTTCCAAGTTTGCACTTAGCTGTATTGACGATTATCCCGTTTTGGGCTAACCTGGCAAATAAGAAACGTAGATGCTACGTATGTTTTTCCTCGGAAGAACTGGCTACTAATACGTCGTCTAACCAGACGGCAGACGAAATCCAAGCCTCTGCATGCTTCGTAGATGAAAAGCTGGAAAGCTTGTGCAGCGTTTGTAAGGCCAAATAACATTCGAAGGAATTCGAATAGGTCAAAGGGCGTGATGACGGCCGTTTTGGGGATATTCGCCTCCTCTACTGAGATCTAGTGATAAATGCGAACCAGATCAATCTTAATGAACAGAGTTTTATCAGTAAGGCAAGCTGTCAGATCCTGGATGTGTGGGATAGGATACCTATCAGGGATTATGACCCCGTTGAGGCCACGATAATCGCCACAAGGGCGCCAGTCACTTGATTACTTTGGGACCACATGGAGAGGAGGGGCCCATAGAATTTTAGAAGGACGGACTATTTCTAGTTCGGGCATGTGTTCAAACTCCGCCTTAGCTATTTTAAGTTTTTTCCGGGGCCAGACTTATTGGCCTACACGACACCGGTAGACAGTTGGTCATAAGATGACGCGTGCAAGTTGAAATGACCGGGAGTGTCTCGTTTGTAAATCAAACGAGCTGTGGAAAATCAGAGAAAAGAGACGCGTAAGGTTTAAGAATTTCCTGTGGAAGGATAAGAGGAATGATGACCTCTGTGTACTCTTGGGTGCCGTTGATGCTAAGCTTTGTACGGGAATCGATTAGTTTTTTTCTTCGGGTATCGACCATGAGGTCGGAATGCTGAAGAAAAACGATTCCTAAACTAACAAAAGGTGCGGCTGCAATTGCGAAAACCCAGCGAAATTTTCGCCGGAGACCGAGGTCAATCGTGAGTGAGCGTTGACCGTAGATGGGAATGGGCTTGCCGTTAGCAGTTCGAAGCATAAGCAAAGAGGTGGGGGTCGTCTCGCCATATTGCGGGGGAACTACACTGACTTCTGCCACAGTATCGACCAGGAACGTGGTCCTTGAATTTAAATTCATAATGTGGAAAAGGCGACTGTTAGTGTACCGGCTGTTTCTCTTCGGGTTGTCCGTTACACTCACGGATCAACTTTGGGGCGATGTGGAGACACCAGGGGACAGCGTTCTTCCGAAGTAGGGGGTTCCAACAACAATCCTGTAAAAGGAAACGGCAAAAACAAGCATGAGTCAAAGGCCCAGTAAGCCATGCACACGACTTACTCAAATGATAACTAAAACGACGCTGACAACACAGCAGCACGCTCCGTCACCAATTCAAATTCAACTAGTGCGCGCCTGTTGGTTTCGGTCGCACATTACACTAGGTAGGGTGCCGGCCACGTTTGTCGCCGACTTGAGCGTTTCCTTGTTGGAAGCATTTACATGGGGTGATACAACGCTTCGCCCAGTGGCTAAACATGTGATACCAGCACAATTCACTCGACAACTGGAGCCATTTGCGTGGAAAATTACTCCGGCGTCGACTGGAAGGTGAACGTGTCCTGAGGCGGACGAAATCCCGTCGAAGGGCTGCAACATCTGCCCAAACAGTACACCAGTCGTCTGGCGGTGGCAGGTAGGATGATCGCTGCAATGCTGAAGGGCCAGGACTCTTGGGAGTCTCTGCTATGCGGCTAGTCACTGCTGTAGTGAGGCGGAGGAACCGGTACAAAAACGGTCTGGTATTTCGTCTGCGAGTTGTGCGGCATCTAACAAGGAAGGCGACTTAGCAACTATGAGGATAGATTGTGTGTTCACCGTGAGATGCTGTATCCATAACTCCTCGAGGGGTGCCCCATCCATAAATGAGGGACCTAGCAATTGTTGCAATCGAGGCAACAGATCTGACGGTTGCTTATCACACAACCGTAAATCTCTAAATAGTTGCTGTAGCCTCGATCTGTCAGGCGGTGTGATCCGTTCGATTACATTTTTTTTAAGGCTTCATACCTATGTTCAGTGGGTACGTTCAGGAGGAGGTCACATACTTGCATTGTGACCTATTTAGGAAACCGGGACAAAAGTTGACAAAATTGTGCCTGATCTACGGTGGTACGCTGGTTGCAGAACTCTGCCCCCCAAATACATAAACCATAAGGTGGGTTACATGTATAAAAACTGAGAAACAGCAATGGTGACTGCTCCAGTTGTCGGCTTCTGCTCGTTATCCATGGTAAAATAGACTTGAAATGAAAGAAGTATATATATATGTATTAAATATGAAACTCGACGAAAAAATGACGTGTATATATATGAGCACATAATAAAACGTCAAATAAATTCCCAGAAATGAAAACGGTTTACCAGATTTAATGAATTTCGGGTTCACTAGTTTATTGCGGTCACCGGGAAATAAATTGCTGAAAGAAATTAAACGGCTTCACCAAATTGTAGTTGAACGAAATAGGTGCTGGAAAAGAAAGGATTAATAATAGGGGCTCACCAAATTGTAGAGGACCAGAACGTTTCTATCTAGAACCGTGCATAATCTCCACAATTATTAAACCAGAAAACAGGTTAATGAACAACGGCGTTTATTGCAAGTGGACCGAGAAAGCAAGCTGTAAGAAAAACACTACAGGAGCAAAGCACGACAAACCAGTAGTTAGCGACCGGGAATTGTGATTGCTAATTGTTGACATTGGGCTGTCAAATAGAAAAGAGGAATGCAAACATGCAATCACACAATGTCAATAGTCAAAATAAATAGCAGAACAGTTTGAATGCATGGCAGAACTAGAGTGCCTCGTGAATATTTACTTTCATTAGTACATTCTAGTAAGGTACACTGTTTAATATATTGCAAACGAATGAAGATAAAATCTACTCCGAAATACGTGACATTGTGCGGGAAGACTTTAAAAAGTGTGTACGCAGTTGCTTGCAGAACTTTATTTTTGGGTTGCTTAGTGACATTTTGACAATCAAATAATTAAGAGATTAATAACCAATGTTCGCTGTGTTCAATCGGTACAGTAATATTTACCCAGAAGCAGTACTGCTTCTGAGTGTCCGTTATAAACGTTTACAACGGACACGACCTAATAATTAGTACTTCAACGGTCGTTTATATGGTGTGAATGGGAACCCGAGTGTATTGGACAACTGAATACTTTAATACCAAGAAGCACGACAGTTAATAATGAATTTTTCAATTAAACAATAGTCTTTGAGAGTTACCACACAGGCGGAATGGAACCTAACTGAGCAGCTTCTTTCTGAAACTTTGTTTTTCAAGACTACCTCAATTTAGCTCTGGAATTTGTGGAATATTATTAATGTGAAGGGATTGCTTTTAAATTTAACGTCTTGTTCCACTTTGCGGTTGCAAACTCATCAAATTCAAACCGGTTAAATGCAACTTTATCAACTACGCAGTTGATGATACATGCTGAATATATAGGGGATGGCAATGATGAGCACATGGTGGAAGTTGTAGATTTTAGGTATGTTACGCGTAAACTGTCATTCGTTGGAGCGCTTTTTAACCGTAAGGCGAACCAACTGGAGACAAGACAGTGATAACCAATATTACCGGATAAAAGATTGAAGATGTGTTTGGGGTGTAATAATTCACGCAGTAATAAACACTGTTGATAGTATTCAAGAACATCTGAAATCAGTTTCCATTATTTCACCAAACTTTGTCATGCTGTCAGAAATAAAAAGTGCTCTGTCCGAGTTTTGATTCACTTGGTATCTTCAGGTTAGGACAGTTAGAATATAACTTAGCTCGATAGAGTTAGCAGTTTCAGTCTAGATATTCATTATTCATTAATTAATTTAACCGACATACCTGATGGAAACAATTCTAGTGCCATACCGAAAGAGCCGTTGTGACAACCTTTTCACATCCATTACTCCAATATGTTCACGGTTGAAACACTTGAAGGTAAATCACAACTTGATGAGCATACACCTAATAAATAAGCTTAACCAATAACGTATCTTCATATAGACTGAACATCACCAACAGCTGATCGCAGCTGTCGCATTCCCATAGACTTTTCAGTCCCCCCTTTCGAGAAGAAACATTAGATTCGAGTTTTGTTATCAGTAGAGCTCATCAGTAGTGCATATCCTTGTGACTGCCGGGACTAGAACTGCGGTCACGCTTTCATGAGGCAACCGTGTTGACCACTGCGCCACTGACCTCACATTAGGCACGACTGAATTATCATATGTGAATGCTCAACTACTTTCAATTGTGAGTAATGCTCAGGTTGCCCGATCGTCTCGACAGGAGAGACAGTTATTGTCTGTTAACGCCAATAGATAACCCCGCGATTAGGACTTTCTAAACAGGTCGAAATCTCCAATCTTATTAAACCTGCTGGGCGATATTTTGGATTATTGATGGGCAGTAGGGGATTTGGAAAATTTCAATTTGAACATCACTCACAATTGATCGCAGCCGTCGCATTCCCATAGACTTTCCAGTCGGCCCCTTTTCTAAAAGAAGGACTGGACTCGAGTTTCGCTCTCAATAAAGCGAGAGTTAAAGCGATAATTAATAGACAGTGACTGTGTCTCCCATCAAGACGATCAAACAACCTGATCATTACTCACAAGCGGGAGTGGTTGAGCATTCACATATGATAATTCAGTCATGCCTAATGTGAGGTCAGTGGCGCAGTGGTCAACACGATTGCCTCATGAAAGCGTGACCGCAGTTCTAGTCCCGGCAGTCACAAGGATATGCACTACTGATGAGCTCTACTGATAACAAAACTCGAGTCTAGTGTTTCTTCTCGAAAGAGGGGACTGAAAAGTCTATTGAAATGCGACAGCTGCGATCAATCGTGAGTTATATTCAAATTAAAATTTACCATATTCCAGAATATCCATCAGTAAAGTTAACAGTCACTAAATTTATCAAGGGTGCACCTTTCATAAGTGGTCATTCTTTTTTTGGAAATGAAATGCAGTCCTCCATCAATGCGGAAAGAAGACGTGTGTTGCGATATGTTAACATTTCGTTTACTCCAGTCAGCCACAAACGTAAAACATGTGAGTTATATATGACTCACAAAGAGGAATAGACACGGTATGGACACGCACACAATCAAACCACGTATTACGTCATCAGCACCACGGCAAACTGAGGGGTTGCCTCAACAACTTTTGTAGACAGCGCCGGTTGGCTTCGCTAAAGGCCAGTAGCTTCGCGTTCTGATTGCGTAACAACATTTTGAACGTGCTAAGTGGGTCAACTTCGTGACCTACTATCACGTGGTGCTCAGCAATCGATGACCCGGGATTTCGAGCAACGGGTTCATTGGTTTGGGGTTGTTGTGTCATGAGTTGCTTAAACCATTTCGGGTCGTGTTCTGCCACTCGTTGAAGTAGTTGTCGGTCTGTTCTGCTTATGTGAACGTCACTACAGCTGCAAGTGAACTGATAAAGAACGTGAGGGACAAAATGGTCAGACGATCTGCGTTTGCAATTTTGAAGAACTGTTTGTTTGTTGGTTCGGACTAAACGTATTTTGGCAACCGCTTACGTGTGAGATAGAGCACACAGCAACTTGTGCTGGATTTTGTTTGTCACATGCTCGCTTTCGAATTGCAAAATTGAGAAAATATTTTGCTTTTGAGCTGTTTTTACTGGCTCATTGCATTTGTTCATGCTGCTTTGAATGTCTATGGATTTTCCAGAATATCCGTTTGCCAGCAACCTTTTTCTCAGAATTTCTTGCTCCATCTGCAACTTATCAAAGGCAGAAATATGTCTGGTCGTATGAAATAAGTTTTTGACTAAATCCCTCTTCTATGTTATCGGGGCGAAGCTGCAATACTGGAGGTATTGTCTGCCCCATGTTGCTTTGCAATGGGCCGATCACTGTAACGTCCCGTCCTCACGCCTAATGATGAGTACGTCTAAGAATGCTGAACTGCCGTTTGATTCCATTTCAGGAGACAAGGATAGGTTTGAATGAATAGAATTAAGGAGAATAAAAAACGAACAAAAATTGTCAGTATCCGTGAAGACCAAAATCTCATCAATACATCGTATGTGCAATAAAGTTTTGACGATATTATCTGAAACTTGCCGTTCAGTCATTCGCAAGAAGATGTCAGCTGATGCTGGGCCTAATAGACTACCCATAGCCACTCCGTCTACTTGTTTACAAGAAAGCCCTTCACAATTGAACCTTGTTGGAACTAGCTCAACAGAATAATACCCAGTCTGTACTCACTATCGAAAATTAATCGACAGTGAAAAACAAGAACTCAGCGTGTCGATCCCAGGGTATTTGTATCGACCCTTGAGAGTAAAGTGTACATAGAAAGCACGGCAAGCTTGCGAGGCACGGGGCGAGTTGTGATTGTAGCACCGGGACGAGTATTACAAGATGAATAGCTTGACTAAGAAAAAAGTAGGTGAAGAACCAAAATCCTCAAAAGTTTACAAGTGAATTCGACTATCAAAAATATCAGTTATTATAGTAGCTACAACCTGTACACAATGAAATGAGATTCTTGAGATATTCAAGTGGAATACCTATATCATAGTTTTGGATAGAAATAAAATCACACACATTTAATAGTCTAAAATAACAATACTGAGCCTTTGAATTATCATACATCCACAAAACGTCATGTATATAAACCAACCACAAACAAATTGGGTTGTAACTTCGGTATATCAGATATCGTCCATCCTAACTGGTTAATGACATAACAAGAAAAGCTATTAACCATAAAAGTCATTTCGTATCGCCAATTATCTTGTAATACTTACTGACTATAGGGTTGAATTTGCAACTTGTGCCGTACGGTAGCGTTTTGTCGTGCCTAACATTACTACCTTGTTTTGGGCGCAAGTAACAGCTTACAGAAATGCTATCTACTCTAGCAAAATGTTAATCACTTGGTGTATATCTTACGCTACCAATCGTACGCTCCAAAACTTAACTAAGAATTTGAATCGTAATGCAACAACTTTTGGTTAATCCTTCATACATCATAGCCATTTTCCGCATGTTTACCTGATGTTTTACCTGCTACCACATTTTGCCCGCTTTTTCTCCCACTCGAATCCATCTGACTCAATCTCAGTTTGTTCAATAGACCATATTGTTCACAATTCATTGACTGTTGACTTTCACTATATTCAGTGATTATACTGAGTTATTTTACCGCTTTCTTTACTTGTCCCTCCGTTACATTCACAAGTCCATTGAACGTTTTACTTTTAATGTTTAGCTGCATAAGAAATCTACTTCCCGCATGCTGACTAAGGGAGCATAAAATGAATAACAAATTTTGTTACTATTGATTTCAAACTTCAATTCCGTTATATTTTAAGCTCGAATGAACTCAAGGCTGATACTTACAGACTACCTTATTCGCATGCTGTCACCAAATCTTCCGCATAGAATAGCTTTCATCTTGTTTATTTGACTTCATTCCTTAAATTAGATTCTTTCATCGTTGTCTTGCACTCGTACAGTTGAAGGTTCGTTGTTACGGATGTATCAGATTGTCAAGTAATCAGTGACTATCACATTAAGTGAAAGTTCAAGTTTCCTACCATTTTTAAGTACAGAAGTTTTATGTGTACGCTTCCAGTTTTCGTGCCACAATATGCAAATAAAATTTTGCATATGGTGTAGATTCTAAAGTGAGCTAACATCGTTAGTTTGATCCTAGAGGACGTGAAATAAGTAGTAACTTTCGAAAAATTAAAATCCATACAGATGAAGTAGTTGTTTTACTCGTCACAATGTAAGGTTGCATATCACCATCAATATTTATTTATTCTAATGATTTTGATTTGTTCTCGATATTTAGTTAGGAGTGTTCTGTGCGGAAAAACCAAAACAGATAGAAAACAAAATGAGGGATGCAGTGCAACTAGACTTCGAGCTTATAGTGATACAAGCAACAGAATTAATGCTAATGATTTACCATACTGCTGTCGTAAAATCAAGTAAACTTAGAAATAATACACTCTGCGTGCTTGAATTTATTCTTTCGTTTTTGAAATACAAAAACGGCGGGTGCACTACTAATAACGCGTTGCGGAAAGTTGGTTGATTCGTTTGCCAGTGAAATCGATTGATCCCAATACCCACCAACTAAGCGGTGGGCAGCTGTTGCGACCTAGTTAGGTGTCACCAGCTACACGTGCGCCAGAGAATCAAACTCACCTACCGTGGCTGAGCGGCAAATAGTATTTCATACGACTGTCTACTTACTCACGATATGGCGGCTGCCAAGAAAAATTCCTGATTTATTTCAACCTGTAAGAAACCAAAACCTTCCTGCAACCATGATAACCGCAACCATGTGGTCTAAGATAGAGGTGTGTAGACTAAAACCCGGCGCTTACTCCCGGTCGTGGGTTCGATTCTCTGGCGTCTATGGTGTTGATGAGACCCACCTAAGTCACAAAGACTGTTCATCACTTCGTCCAAGTTTCAATGAAAGCAGCTGTTAGTGAAAATCACTAGTGTGAACATCACTTTCCATTATATAATTGAGTACTATATTCAACAAGCGGTTATTGCTGTTTGAAACTGTGTTTTTACTTTGTTCATCTCATTATCGCGGATAGGTTATCAAAAGCGGAGGTTAGCTGACAACATGTATATGACTCACACTTTGACAAGTATACAAAAGTTCGTGTTTAGTGCAACTTATGGTTTGTAATTGGTATTAAGTTTAACTATGTGAGATCGAACTGGCTGTAGCTTGTAATACTTGGCTACAGAAAAAGCTGTTGGTGTGTGTATCTACAAGTTCAGTAGGCAGGTTTCATTTGCACCGTCTTGGTAGTACAGTGAAAAATAAACCGAACTAATTGCACAGCTGCTTTTTAATGACATTTTTGTTACAAGTCATTGTTGCTATGCTATGATTTGCCTTTCTCTGTCTACTAGTAATAACATTCGTTCTGACGAATGGTAGAAAAAAACTTATCAATAGAACAGTGTCAATAAAAACAGAAAATAACAGAGAACAAACCCTCAAATATGAAAGCCTGTAAGGTAACAAATAAGCTATAGCAAAATGACAACAGGGAGATAGCTAATCTATCACGGTTTGCTGATATCCTGCACATACTGATCGGATTTTCAAGACAGGACACGTTTGAGCTAGATGTACCTGATAGGTGTATGCTAAGAGCTGTGTAATAAAACTTTTAGACATTCTAAGAAAAATTTATGTTATTAGACACTTCACAGTGGGGACGACAACATAAGAAAGAGTCCAATGAAGGATAGTGTTCTGTTCTCAAAACATACACCACTCTAAGTCAATCAAAGTTTTTGGAAATGACATTGACAAATGAAAACATTTTCCATTATAAAACTAAACCAGCATTTTTTCACGTATTTCTGACATCAAGATTTTTTCAATACTGAAATAAATGTCAAATGGTTAGCTTTATCATCATCTTCATCACAGACAGCAATGCATCATTTGTTTACACTGAAGCTCAATTGCTACATGACAGTTTATGAATAAAACTCGACAGTTTAGATGTTGAGTAAGTTGCTAAATCATGTGCACAGAATGAAAAATGCAGAAAAACTAAACAAAGAAACATTTGCTTCAATCTTTGTTAACCATCTACGTGCAAAGCACCTGCTAATTTTGGTGGCACGATATACGATTCCACGTTACCAAACAGATAACCATTTTACTTATCGTTAAATGTATGCCGTGGTCAGTAGTTGATTAACTGCGAAATACCCAGATTCAAATTAGAAAAGTAAACTAAATGATATGTCAAAACGTCTAAAAACGAACACATCTTTGCGCTATGATATATACATGTTACTAATGTCAAAAAAGCTTTTGATTCATATGTGTTTTAATTCTATGAATTGATTAGTAATACACGATGAGAGAGGCATTCAGTATGTCTAACTAGAAGGTGAAATCAGCAATTAACGTGCGATAAAATTTCCGCTATACCATTTGTTGGTTTAATTTGTTTATTGCCTTACTGTTTCGAATAATTTTGTAAACAAAATTCTGAAAGATATGACTCATCATATTAAAATAAAAATGTTCCCTCGCATTTGTACTATTTCACTAATCGCATGATAAAGTACCCCCATTTAGGTATATCAGTATATAGTTTTCTTGTTATTCCCTACCTGAGCTTATTTGCATTCGAAAGCAATTTCATTGGTCAGAACTTAATAACAGCCCGAGTATTGTAACTGTTACGGATTGGGGTTTCACGTTAGATTGTTCAGAAGTATTCCATTATTCTGTTACTCACGCTTATCGAGTTAATTATCTTTCATTTATTAATGAGTTTTTTGTTTAGCAACTGAAAATACATCTCTCCTGATGCACCAACAATACGCTTGAATTGAATTTTTGATAGAGAAAAGTTTTCCCAATCTGTTGGTAATGTAGAGTTCAAAACCATGTGTTTGATTTGCATGTCTCAATTCTGATTGTCACAGCAGCTTCTATATAAAAATTTCTATGTTGGTTCTACTACACCCTTCAATTAACTAATGTTTTGCATGGTAACGGAAACTTTGAGGAGGAAAAGGCAACAAGTAAGATTAACCATTAACTATCATGATTCCAAACAACGTTCACGCCGAAACTGCCCTTCCAATCTACTATCAATTGCAGTTTCGTCCCCACTTTTCCACACCCCTGTCAGAAGTGGTAAACGTGTGGCATGCGTGGATCGACTTTCTATGTTACATAATCGTCCATACAGTTGGTAGCATGGAAGCTGACATGTTAGTATAATGATGCAGCATATGACCGAGAGAATAGGAAATTCCTTTCACTAACAATAGTTAATCAAGGTCGATTGTTTCTAAATGGACGTTTACATTAGTACTTCTCTAAGTAGTCTTTTGTCAACATTTGCTGTTTCATACCTCCAAAATTCCCGTTCGTTACATGTGTCGCAAAAATTGACTGAGTTCGGTCGGATTTGTCAGTGTAGATAAGTAAACGGTAGACCTTGCTGGATATTGATTACAAAGGTGCATCAAAATGCAACAATATGTGAGAGGAATCAGTTTATACACATACGATGAGCTGACGATAATAATTCGCGTCTGAATCTTGTGAACATTTTAGGTGATCGATCAATTACAACCGTAATCACTGTTTCCTGTTTGGTGTGAGAATTTTATTTTACAATGGCTACTCTGTCCTATGTACACACTCAAACGTGCCGGACCTGCTTATCTCAGCAGTGACCGTCTAAATCTAAACAACTTAACGACAACGTCACGTAACTCACATACATATGCAGTGTTACACCGCTACATCGAACACAAATTGGCCTCATCTAATGAACACTTGTGTTATATTTCATCTGATGACATCTACCATTTCTCAATTAGGATCGAGCTTTGTAATACAAGCGGTCTTTTTACTCACAAACTCCAACATGTCGTTTTTGAATGCACATCAAAAGTAAGCAATGAAAAACAATGCTTAGCCGGTGCCTAGCAATTTTTATTTAAAAAAATGTTTCATGCAGTCTGCTGCGGTTATTGAATATTTTCTAAGGTCTTCAAAAAGATACTTGATTACAAGTAACTCACTCAAAACGGACAACCTGAATGTGTTACTATACAAGAACACTTGAAAAGATCAGTAAATTTGAAGATTGCATATCTACCGATGAGTCTGTCTATGTCTTAAGCCAGTTTCTTAGTAGTTTGTTTTCATTAAACTTTCAAATTCCCGCCAAAGGCGGTTGACTCATATGCGAAAGTCTGAGTAAGCATTTTCAGATGTTGAATGTACTTAGTGAAATATAGTGCGTAAGGGAAAATTAACTGACCTTCATCTTCACTGCCAAACTTTCAATTCCATTGCCATGGAGACTTTTATCGTTCCTGGTAGACGAACAATATTTCAACTCATTACTGTCGTGCGTGATCTACTTAGCGCTTAGCTAATATGCATAGACAATGGTGGTTCCGGGTTTACTTTGAAGTTGCACAACAAAGAAGCTGTTCCCACGATAATTCCATGTTTCTAGACATTCATTAATCATACGCTGCCCACGTTTTGTAGTGTTTTGTTCCAACTGTGTAGAAATTTAAAGCATATCCGTAGCCGCTGATTAAGTTATACAAACATCTATTATATATGTGCAATAAATCATTCCATTGCTGTGTTCCTAGAGTGTTTATTCGGTTGTTTTATTCAAACAACTAATATGGAAATATTTATACTTTTGCCGTTGTGTCACATAAGCATATTTGGATAAACAATTGGTTTATCGGTTTTAATGTATCACGAAAATGTAGTTTACCTTTACAAGCATACAGATGAGCAGAAACCATTTTGACATTTCTGAGGGAAGTCGTTGATGCCTTTGAACGAATCCCCTCGGGAAACGTGAAAGTTCCTCGTAGATTCTGCACCACGCCAACTAGATTATATGGAACACAAACACAACTTAAGATGAAACCAACACGAGTTTTTCTCAGGTCAAACGAAAACGGCTGTTTCAATTGTCAGTCGCTAAACCCGAGTTTATGCCTCGATAGTTGAAGAAGACCCGTGAGAAAAATAAAAAATCATCATAAAGCATTAGTTTTCATGCAGATCGTAAATACCTAGAATAATGTTACTAAAATTGGCAATAAAGTTGATATGTTCAGGTTCGGTAAATCAAATATGCAACAATTTCTTAGTGCTTTGTATCATTTTGAAGGGATGTTTATCCGCATTGCGAGTTTAGTCTTCCTGTGTGAAAGAGACATAAGCTCCAAGTACTCGCATATCGTGATCATCGACCAATTCTTAGCAAGATAAATCTTTCTTCTTTACAATCTTTCACAATACCATTTCGTGATCAAACATAGATTGCTTGATTGGAGACAGAGGCAGCACGACGAATCGAAACTGACCACCAGTTCCATGTACATCACTCACGACATATTGTTTATAAGCAATTCACTTTCAACTTATCTTGCCGATGTATACAATCCACCGATTACAGCCGTAGAGTGTAGATCTGTGAATGAGCGTCATTATACGCTATAAACAATGTCTTGAACTCTTGCGGTCAAATCCAGTTCACATAGGCAATTTGAGATCGATCGTGTTCATCCATACTAATGGATTGATAAACATGCTCCATTCTTCTCAAAAACCTGCGACTGGCTTCAGAGCATTTGTACTTATGTTGTTTTGTTCTCATTTTATCAATCGTAATCCTATACGTAATGATCAGGTTAACAAACGCTGTAGTGTTTCACGCCATTTTTTGTTTCAGTATACTGAACTAACCGTAAGCACTGTTGCATACTGTACTGAATTTTGTCTTAAAACCTTGAACGGTTTTAAGCAGAACTTCTAGTTTACTGATAAAATAGTCCCATTAAGTTTATTATTATGTTATTATTGATCGATTGTATTTAATTTGTTTTTGCTTGTTAAAGTCTCTGGTTGTTAGGACTATAAGATTTGTAACGTTTGAAAATTGCAACGGACAGAACTAAGTGCTCTTTTAGACAGATTTTCAAATAATCTGTGTGATATCATAGCAAATCTCTTGTCGTGTGAAAATCAGTAGAGCACGTTACTGATTGAATGAACAGACAAATAACGAACTTTCAAATACCTACAATACTACACAAATTTGGGACATCTTGTGACATCTCTTGATAGAAGTTTATTTCACAATTCAGCGAATAGGTTTTCAAACTTGATTAACGTAATACACAAGAATGTGTGAGATTCGACTTTTCGTTAGGGTCAATATTTCGTTGTTCTCATAACGTATTATTATTTATCATTAAAAACAGTGGGATGTTTATCTGTCTCACATATACCATTGTGAAAAAAGCGAATGATCTTTTCATATTCATGTGAGTAGCCTTTTCTGGTGAAATGTTTGAATAAAACATCAAATATTTTATGGCATTTTGAAGGTCTCCATATTGTTGTTCGCGCATCAGTGAACCGAAAAACGCACACAGGTTTACAGACAAAGTATGTAATTCATCTATGACTAAGGTGCATCAAAGTGAGGCAAAATAAATGACTTTTTAGTTATTCAAGTGCTCAGACTTGATAATATTCTACCACTAACTTGGCAGTTATTTGCACTGTTTTGAATCGAAGTGATATAATGTTCTCAGAATTTTGAATGTTTAGATACATCATCGGTGCAGAAAGCAGACATACGTTGCGATACGTTAATATTTCGTTTACTTTCATCAATGGCACACGTAAAACATGCAGATTATATACGACAGACAATTAGAGATGAACAGGGTGTGGAAACGCATACACTCACACCAAATATTATGCCATCGAACCTGTGGTGTAGCGAACATGTTTTTGATAAAATCTTATCAGGCTGTTACAATTAGAAAATAAAAAGCTATAAACGGTTATATGCGGAACTTGGTATCGGTCAAAATTCACACCAATCCAGTTTTGTGTTTGTGGACGCCGATTGGGTGATAACTGTCTACATATCGATCGGGTGAGTCAGCTGATGGCCAAGGCGGTTGAGGCGATTTAACGAGGTTTTTCTGTCCACACAATGTTGGATTAACTAGTCGAATGGCAATGACCTTGGTAATTGCCAAAATTTGCTGCCGAACGAGGTTTGGCCGGTTCACTGGCATCCTGTAGATAACCACGATCGATCGATCTATGTTGAACTTATTATCGCTACCAGCCAGGTGATCTACAATGACACTCGTTATTGATTTTATCTCACCTGTCCCGATGCATGCTCGATGATGTTCTCTGACGCTTTTAGACAAGTGCCGAGTCGTACGACCCACGTAGTTTGCTGAACAATTACAAACGAACGAGTAAATAATCATAGATGAGTTGTGGACCGGCACTTTATCCTTCAGCTTTAATCACTGAGATAACCACCATGGCCGCGTTGAATGTTCTTTTAGGGAAACTAGTAAGTCGACGGGTCGGTGATAAAGACAGCCTATCTCCTTTGTATAACAGCCGTATGAAAATGGGCTTCTTATCAACTCCTTGAGTCTTAACTGATGCTTGAACTGGTTTCGTATGTTTAGTAACACAATTGTCAGGGTAGCCATTCTGCTGCTGACTGCGAGTTACAAACTGTAGCTCGTGTTTCAGGGCATCTGCTGAGCAGGTTTTTCTGGATGGGTCAGCCAACCACTTGACTATGTTTTGATTTGGTATTTTAAGTTAGTAAAACTATAAAAGTTACTATACTGGCCTGGTCAAGCAGTCTTACGATAAACTGACCGCTTGAAACGTTTGTTTGTTCTTCTACTCAGAGGCGTTCAGGAAATGGAGAGGTCCATCTGACTCCAGAAGTGAGGTGAAACTTATGTCATCAACACCACGGCAAACCGAAGGATTGCCTGAACAACTTTTGTGCACATAGCGCCGGCTGGTGAGTTCTCATCAACATGGCTTTACTAAATGCCAGTAGCTTCGCGTTTTGATTGCGTAACAACATTTTACACGAGCTAAGTGGGTCAACTTCGTGACCTACTATCACGTGGTGTTCAGCAACCGATGACGCGGGATTTCGAGCAACGGGTACATTGATTTGGGGTTGTTGTGTCATGAGTTGCTTAAACCATTCCGGGTCGTGTTCTGCCACTCGTTGAAGTAGTTGTCGGTCTGTTCTGCTTATTTGAACGACACTACAGCTGCAAGTGAACTGATAGAGAACGTGAGAGACAAAATGGTCAGACGATCTCCGTTTGCGATTTTGAAGAACTGGTCGTTTGTTGGTTTGGACTAAACGTATTTTGGCAGCCGCATATATGCGACTATATTGGAAAGTGGTTCCTTCATCTAGAAATGGTTGGGGATATTGGTAGTTAGTGTACTTCCTGGAGTAATGAACTGGTAACCTTAAGGTCTCTGGTAAGTATTCATTACTAAATAAACGGATATCACGGTTTTACCATAGCTTGTGTGAACGTAACTTAGGTATTAATCAGGACGTTCAGTTAACAAGATTGTGAACATAAGTTTGAATTCCAGTGTTATTACAGACAAGAGTAAACATTCAGATCCAACGGAAGCAAAACGTATGTCCAGCTACAATGTATAACTGTCACGATGTCTGGTACCTACCAGAAATGGCAATCAGCTAGTGAGCTGAACTCAGTTTATGAGAAGACATCACAAGCTGAATTCATATTTGTAGAAGTTTATAAATCACGGATCTAAAAACTTGTCGTGTCAAGTATTTAGTCGGCAGACTTGAAAGGGTTTTACCAAGCTTCTGACGCAGTCTGTCTTAGCCATATATATAGATCGTATCTGCGTCCTATTTATTCAAGGATTTCCGTCTGCAACAAAAGAAGTAACAACGGAGATTCCAAGTGGATTCTTTGCTTAACCGGTCACATGGTTGGCACAGTCTTCAGCATTAGATTCTTCGCTAATGGGAACTGAACAGATGGTGATAACAGCCAACATGCATGGCAGAAATGGATGTGTAGCTTTCAATCTGTCTATTTATAGTCAAGATGAAAAACACATCACCGAGGGATGTTAAAATAAATCGAATGCACAGCGAACAAAGATGTACCAGTAGAGAAGGCAAACCACGTTAAGACATCATTCAACGCTTATTTCCTCTTACAAACGGAAACTGTTGTGGGGAAATATGAAAGATTAGAGAAAATATGAATATGCCCACGTTAACTCCATCTGAATATTTCCTCAATGTGGTTAGTTACTGTTGCGTTGCAAAACAGACTTTTGTCTCAGGTTCTGATTGACAGGTCCAAGAAAATTCTATGTACCGTTTTCTTGCGCGCTAGAATTTTTGGTTGGCGACTCTAAGTAGGATCCCTCAGGTCAAGGATATCCACAAGATGGATCGGGAAGCATAAGAAGCATCTACTGAACCAATACTCTTATTTTCATCTTTTTCCTTCACTGCTGCTAACTACCTTATTCAAAACCAAGACAACTGGTAAAAGTTGGCACCTTTAACATCCACATTCCTTGACGAAAATATCAGCAAGTTGCTGCGTTAAGCACCATCTCAGGAGTCTAGAAGTGAATGTGGGCTTTGTCTTCAAAACGCACCTATATCATCCAAACATTTGAAGCATTGAGTTCGTTTTATCCAGATCTTTAATGTAGTAAGAAGATATACACCGTGGGGTGCAAGCATTTTGTTTATTCTCATGAGTAATTTACATAAAACATTCGGTTATATAGGTTATGCAAGTAGCAAAAAAACAGTGAAATGAACGCACATCACATGGGAGCAATCAGGGTTTATTGCCACGGTAACGAAATTGACGGCGTCAGTACGTTTTCAAGTTGAACACCACCCACAATTGACCGCAGCTTTCGAATTCCCAGAGATTTTCCAGTCGACCCCTTTCGAAAAGAAACACTTGACTCGAGTTTCGCTCTCATTAGAGCTCGTCAGTAGTGCATATCATCGCCACTGCCGGGACTTGAACCACGGACACGCTGTTCATGAGGCAACCGTGTTTACCACTAAGCCACTGACCTCAGTAATCAGTACGTTTTGCCGACAAAGGGAAAATGCGTGGCTCTTGATCAACAATGCTCGGAAAACGCCAACAACCCAGGGTTGCGGTTGTGCAGTAAGACCATTAACGAATTGACGGGGTCAACCACATGACCTGTTGCGATTAAGTCATTCGCGATCGAAAACGCCGGATTCCTGTTCGGGTGTTGGCATACTGACACGCGTTGAGTCATTGTTTGCACTATCCGCTTGCGGATGTGCTCCGTCTTCCTTTGTCGTATGTTTTGGTCTGTTCTGCCAATATATGAGTCACCACAACTGCAAGTGAACTGGTAGACAATATGAGAGGTAGAGTTTTCCGAAAAAGTACAGTCGGGTCAGTGGAGACTGATTCTGCTGGTGGAAAGCAACAAGCGCAATTCGGCTGCAGGATGTGCGCGGTCAATGGGTGATTTAAACTTTTGACTTACATTGGCAATACTGTGGTCACCTGTGTAAGGAAGAGTGATAGAAGCCTGCTTCTTCGGTGCTGATTTTGGTTGGGCGTTAATCACTCGTTCCTCACTTGGATTTACTTTTGGACAATGCTACGAATCAGCATTTCTTCTTTGATGACTTTGATGACGATGAATCCGGGGTTGGAGTTGGGATCCCATTGACTTTTATGACAGAGTAGAGCGAGCTCCACTGCATCTCACTCAATGGCTTTCCATGTGAAGTCAGGCTTCACACTTCAGTCCAAGTCGGTTGACACAAACCAGAAGGAAGTCTGTCTGTCTTATTTGAGTGTGGCCTGACTGACAGTATTTCAGATGCCGTCTACGATGCAACTATGAATCTCCTAAGACACAACAAACACTCGGACGTTGTCATATTTACTGGTTATATAAATGTACAACTCGGTGGTCTCACCTCAGCCAAGAATCTGCCGCTTAGTGTACTCGGTATCCTTGCACGACGCATTGTGAGTGATGGACGACTGTTATAATTATGTACACCTCATGGATGCTACGTATCCATTAGCGCAGTTTGGCACAGAGGACGATAATGCGTCACATGGAGATCATCCCGTACAATTCAATCATGGACACAAATGGGTCATATCGCCGTCAACTGACGTCATTCCATTAAAGATTATCGTTCATTTTGAAGTAATCACCTTAGCTCAGATCATGCCATGGTCATTGTATGCTTCTGTTTTATTGTTCAGTCCGAGTTCACCTGATTACAAATATACAGCATTCAGCCAAAATAAAACGACGAGAGTGTACAAAACGCATGTTAACACAGCATTAACAGGTGAACCGCCCCTGTCACAACAGTGAAGTGACCCAAACAGCCATATGAACCTCTCTTGAAGAGGTCTGTTGCCAAGCGGCACTGCAGATACTGCAGAACTGGATTACTGTGGATTCAGCAGAACTTATGAAAAATTTGTGACTGACACCAAATGAGGAAAACGTGAACCGAAACGCAAACTTACGAAAAGTGTGCGTAAGGACCTTGATGCTTACTTGTCCGAGCAAGCCAAAGGGATGTAGAATGAAGATTAATCAGGGAATAAACGGGTACTGTTACCCCTGATTCGTCGGAAAGGTGTTTGTGAGATTAATTAGAAAAAAGACGGCTCACCACTATGAATTTTAAGCTGGTTGCGGTGACCTGACAGATGAGCCGAGCATTTTTAGTGAAAGTTCAACTGACCTAAACCAACTCATTCAGCTGCGGATGATGGAAACTTTGTAGATAGTTATCACATTCCATAAGATTCTCGGTCAGAAAGTGAAGTAACTTTGAAGCCCAAATTATTGAAACACATTAAGGTCCCAGGTCCGGTTCTTCTTTCTCCGGAACTTTACAATGATGGTGGTGAAAGCTTTTTATCTTTGAACATACCCCTGTGTTTCGTATGAAAGATTGAAGAGATACCTCACGAGTGATGCTTGTCAGCGGTCGTTCCCATTTTAACAAATGATGCCAGGACATATTGCGTCAACCACAAAAGTATTATCCTTGTCTCTGTGGTTTCCAAGCTACCCACGGGTCTTCACCTGCGGCGGCTCCTGAAATACAAGAAGCACTATACAAGAGATCAACGGACAGGTTTCCAGTCTGGTCGAGGGTAGACCGATTATATCTCCACTTCGCAGCACTCCTTTCCTCAGCAAAAGATTGTGATATTTTTGGATTTAAGGGCTGCCTTTGACTCGGGCTATATTCAGTATAGAGGCCTAGCAAAGTATGTCTGTTCGGCAAAGTCTTTTTATGTCCTTTCTGAGTGCATGGTAAGCATTTGTGGACAACCAGTACGAGCATTCTTCACTTCAGATGATGTTTGACAGGGATGTACGATATCCCTTTTTTCGTCAACTATGTGATGGAACGTGTCCTGGAAACAGTACTCGGAAGTTCAGAGAATCTCGGCGGTAAGCTACGGCTAGGTAGTGAGTTGACTAATAATGAGTATGCGGTCAACATTGTTGCAGCTAGTGCAGCAGATAACATACAGATCATGCTGGACCTATAATCTGATGCGGCTGGTCTGTGTGGTATGCACTTTGCCCATGTAACGTGTTACAAGACTCAGTTCGAACAGGTCCCATTTTTTAACTTGCAGGCAGGTCGCTGGAGACTGTCAATTGCGTCATCTGCCTGAGCAATGTCCTTTCACCAACTCGTAATACTGCGAACGAGGTGTCCAGGGGGATAAGAAATGCAGGTAATGTATTCCTCAACTTTCTTCACTTGTGGCGTCGCGAAGAGATTTATTTGTCGATTAAAAGGAGAGTTTATTGTGCGTGTATGCGTTCAGTTTTCCTCTATAGGCCGAAGCGGATGGGTCATGCGGCTGATGTACACAGATTGTCGGTATTTGATGGCCACTGTCTCTGCCAGTTAGCCTGCATCAAATGAGCGAGCCGTATAAACAATACAACGTCGTGACCGATAAGCAAACTATTGAGAACGTAGTCTACAACGGTTGGTTCATGTACTGCATATGTCGACAAAAAGTCTACCGCAGTGCGTGGCTGATAATAGTTGCAGGAAACCGCAAGGTGGCTGAGTGGTGACCTGGTAATTGGCTATAAAGTCTTTGGTCGTCCCGCTGAACAAAGGTGGTAGGTGCCGTCTACCTGGCTGTGGAGTTACCGACCATCTACGGTGCTGGTTGTATACATCCTCTGACAAGGTCTTTTCTTGCAATCAGTGGCGAGCGTGTATACGTAAAAGTTCGAGTCTTCTTTTCCATTTAGTTCAAATGTTGTATTTGTTTATTTTCCTTCGTCCTTTATTCTTCGTTATTACTTCATGTTTATCTCTTGCTGTGCAACATCATAGACCATTGTTAGGACTAACGGTGTTCCGAGCCAGTATACCCATAGGTACGGCCTAGAGCTGAAACGCTAGTGACGATTACGAATCCCTGTAAATTCATTAGAGAAGTTATTGTTCTAATCAGCAACTAATTCCACATACATACATGATTATTTTGCGCATAATTTGAAATGTAAATGTTTTAAGTAAAATAATAACTCTGCGATACTTCTAATAGTTAAGTTCAGCAGTACATTAATCCATTTCTTACTACTCAATTATTGTTTTAACTCAGCCTCCTGGATCTTTTTAAACTTTGTCTACTCACTTCTCGAAACCTTATAATCAAAATTAAATAACAGGAAACCAAATTGTAGTTGGTGAATAAACGCATTGTGTGACAATAGTTCAACGATATCTTTCAGATGATTGTCACATGCCTCCGAAAGACAGTGATTTTTTGTTCCATAAGGTGTTCCATCAGTTTCAGTCTGTTTGCTCAGTTGTTCAAACGAAAAGTAATCTCATTCTAGCTTGAGCACTACAAAGCATATATGGGATCGAAACAGACAGGAACACTGGTTGGTGCATGAAACACTATAAACTAAGCGACAACATTTGCGTTCTCACAGAAAAGACGTTCAAACAATGAACCACATTCAGGATTCTCATTTGCAACTGATCGATTTACTGTTCTGCAGCCGTATGAATGTCCGTCTAAATCACACCAGACATCTCACTGACAGCGACGATGAATACAAAACATGCATTCATTGATCCGAACACCCGCTGTCTGGACCTGCTCTAGTTCAGTTTGGGCAAAAATGATTGAGTCTGTCGCTCAATCGAACAAATCGATTCTAGATTTAACTCATCGAATGTCAACCCACGGTAAGCAAGGTGGATCATGAACATGTTCAAAATACTTAATTTTTAACGTATAAGACTGTAGTATATAGGAAAATTCCTATACCATCAAAATTAACGATGTGACGTACACTTTTTTCGACAATTCTTTCTCAAGTCAATACAATCACATAGGTTTCATGAAGAAGTCATAATACAACGCGCAAAAAACAAGAAGTGACTGTTCGCGAATGACAATAAAGTCTACTACTAGACTACGCACACAATAATTGGTTAGGCCCAAGCTGGCAAGGTGACTGGATGTTACGTCACACGGTCAGGGTCGAATGGTTGTGTGTAGTTATATGGGATGTGATTGATCTGTGGCTACGGAAGTTGCAATAACTGAACAAATTTCATTTGAGAACACAGGGTAGGGTTGCGTAATATAATAGCAATCGATTCGCATTCGGTCGCCAGAATGCGCTGACGGACTGTTTTTGGTTGGGTGTTGGCAGCTCTGTAGACAACCCGGAATGCTCTGCCGACGTCTTTGCGATGGTTGATGTCAGCTGAATGTACAACAATGGCGTTGGTAATTGATTCAGGACAGCCGGTTCCAATCCCCTATAAGGTTCTGCATTGTTTACCCGAAATGGGAGTTTTGTGCTTTTATTCAGGCAAACTGTGCATAAATTGCAGAAGTTTATGCAGTTGGGACATTTCGACCAAATGTAATGCATTGTCCATGTCAATACATTTTTGGGGTTTATTAACTCCCTCTCTAAATCCGATGTGGGTTCTTACCACAAGCTGATAGTGCCTGTACGATTTTCACCTCAGTACATTGTTTCAGAAAGATACCTATTAGACTGGCCATGAGTTTAAGTTAATTATCCGGTACTTTTGACTGGTAAGAAGTCACACATGTATGGACCAATATAACCTATGGATTTTTAGTGTAAAAATTCAATCCAAGATAAGAACTTGTTTGGTGGATGATAACGAAGCGGCTGTGAGATTAGGAAGTTTCCAAAATGTCACAAAGAGAGTTGACAACGAAGAGAAACCTAGGCAACAGGTTACCTAAGATTTGATAATTGTGAACGCCATCACAAAAGTGGTCATCTGAGTAACTGGACCAAAAGATGCAACGAACGACTGTTGGGAACGGTGAAACTGGTGAAGGTCTAGGCTGTGTGAAGCCTTCATATCTCGTCCTCCAAGCAAACTCATTAACAGCGACTAACTGTCGACGATGTGTAATACAGGCGCGATTATAGCTTTCCAACGACTGATGATGGTGGATGCTTGCAATCAGACATATGAAACACGAACCCTACTTCACTCGACCGGAACATCGCCATACATACATGGAACTATCTGGGGGGTGGGGTAGGGAGTCACTTGAACTGTCTTAGTTATCAAGATGACTAGATTTAAAGGCAATCTGATAATTGGTAGGAAAAGCAGATGTTATGTAGTCGAAATGTGACTGAAAACAGGTGCAGACTGGTTAGTGGTGGTGGCAACATGCACAAAATGGCACATACTACACATCAATTTCGTCAATATGATTAGTAAGCAATGAAATAATAGACTTTTGTTTTCCTTTTTTTAATTTCATTGGATGCACGAAAATTAAAAGCGAAGTAAGTGTCGTTTGTTCAGACATAAACACAAAGTGCAAGTGATTGATTTGGGAGATTCTCATAATCATACTTGTATGTTTTAATCTAGATCCCGGAGTAGGCAGCACCTTTTCTTATACCGTTGGGTACTGTGACAGAGTATGTTACTTTTGGACACACCTAAAATCCTAATCAAGAAAACACGTTTCCGTTCGACTTTTGATAAAAGGCATCTGACTTATATTCCGGTGTAGGCAATCTAGTAGAAACGCTATCTAACTTCAAGAAACGTACCGTTTAATAACGCTTATTAAGTTTGACTTAAACAGGCTCCACTGATGTCATATTCTGGCAGAGGATTCACTGGCTTTCTATGTTCCTCCATTTCTGCTGATTTTCTGCAAACGTTTTTGGGTATGGCGTTTACGAATTGCCAGTTTTTCCTGCCTCATTTTGAACCCGATGTCCATTAAATCCACTACTTCAACGAACATTGTTCTTACCTCAGTAAGTGCTTCCGCAGAATAATGAAACTAAACAAGTTAGTGAAAATTCGAAAGCGCAAATTCCAGTGGTAATATTTGGGCTTTTTCTGTTTTGTCACTAACGAACAATGCGCATTATGGATGCTTGAATTCTAAAAGCACCATGGCTGATATACTCATCCTATTTTTGCGCAAGTCATCATCTTTTCTGGTGATCTTCAGACTTCATGTTTTTAGTGTTCCCTGGTTAACTCTGTTTATGGTTTTCCCATAACTTTTTCCCAAACTTGCCCGAAGATCTGAGACTGTGTTGGTCTTCACCTATGTGGTATGAGTAACTTTCTATGATATGAGTAGTATGAAATCCCAAAACTAATCATTTACTAGTGTCAGGCAACCAATGATCTATAAGGAACTTGTGTCGAAGGAACACAAAGACACATCTGAGCAACACAAAGCTGAGAAAGTTAACTTAGACATATTTTCATATGGTATAAAGTAAGTAATATGATATCAGTTACCGGTTGTCTTTTTTAGTCCTGTTTACCTGTGATTCGTGGTTGAGTTGTCAATCAACAACATCCTGGTTTGGTTTTGAATTCCATGGATTAATTCATCAGGACATGCCTTTTAGACATTCAGCCTTATTGACATTGCTGCTCCGCAAGATAACACGGAACAGTAGAAACAACTCGAACATGATGATCCTATGATCCGTTTGTTGACTAGAGAGCTATCAATCTGCTTGTAATCAGTGGCCACAGACTTTCTTTCGATCCATTCCAATGCACTTTCGATAGAACGCCGCACTATTTAAAATCTTTTTGATGATACCGTTCTCTTTTAAGCCGAAGTCACTCAGAAAGTTCTAGATGGCATTAGTCAACCGTAAGAAGGATGAAAAGACGCCGCCGTAAGCAAATGCATACAGTAGCCAAAAACTGCTTATAATTGTCAGTTTGGAGTCCCACCAAAGGTGCCCCATCAATCTCACCACATGAGTATGGGACGTTCAGTAGCCAAGAAATAAGTGAATTGATCATATATCATAAACGTTTACTGTTGTGATCAGTTAAGAACTGAAGAGGCTGAAACCCTTAGGAAGAATTTCTGGAACCTGCCACGCTGTTGATACTAAAGTCGTCAACAATGGTTCAGTCTTGCTGACCTGCCTTTCTTACTCTAAGTTTGTTTCTGCACTTAGTGAAATTGTTCAAACATGAGCCGTTAGAAGGATCATACTTGCCAATGCCAACAACTTTAAGTAACTTTCCATTGTACAACCTGCACCCTAGGACAGGCCTCTGTATTCTGGGTTATTCTTCGGTAGACATCCCACTATTATGCAGGGCTTGTTGAATCTTTTAAAATGAAGCGCTGAAGTGGCGGTCTGGATCAGGTCATGTTGGTGCACCCGGCTTAACAAGCTGGGTGTTTCAAAGTCTCTACTGGACCACTAAGTACACGAGCGTCCACTTGTAATACAAGTTTCTGTCCACCCTGTTAACCCACTTTCAGAACTCACCGATTGTGCGTGTCTCTTAGAATGCTGTTTCAATCTGTTTTGCCGTCTAGTAAAGAGATGACCGTTCACCAGCAGCTTTCTCCTGGTATTTTTGTACCTTCCAGAAACTTTCGTCGTATTTACAAATCGATCAACAAAAAGACATAAGCAAACATCTTATTGCTTGTAAAATCACACTACTCCTAGAGAACATGTCGGTAGAAGTTAAATTTTCTCATGAAATTTCACACAAATAATTAAGAGAACTACCCGAAATATCTGCCGAAGGATATATTACTACAAAACTTCTCCAGCTATACCCAGTAATCAATTAGCCTGTTTATGCTTGGCATATGTGTGCTTGCTGTTGAACATTTCGAGATGAGTTTGGAGACAACATTTAACAGATTGGAGACAACTTTTGTCAATTTCTTAACAAAAGAGAAACATTACATTACTCATTAGTACTATTATTATTATTACTTTCTCCATGACGAGAAACTTCACTATTCTTTCACGTGGGTTGTGCCGTAATCCCTGCATTCAACCACGGAAATACTCGCGCAATTCCACTGACGAGAATGAAATAACCAAACGTGTATGATGCACCTAGTATCGATTAGTGTGCATTTATTGCTAGGTTTGATGACACATGCACAAACTATTTAGCATCAAGCAACTCCTTCAGAAACATTTAAGCTAAGGGTTGTGCGCATTTACAACTAAGAATCGACGTTGCTTTCTCGAATTGTTCCATTCTGTCAGTGTAAACTCAAACATTCGGAATGTGATCCTTGACTGCTCTTGTCAAGACTAAAGGATTGTTCAGTTTCAGACCCCATCTCCTAAAAGCTAGTAGTGATGAGACAAATCGTTAAGCTTTTTAAGTTGAACGAGTACTTCAAAAACAGCAGCGTAACTGTAGATGCACTGAAGCGAGTACAACTACACAAAGTCTGTCTACTAGTTACTTAAATACCGGTTTATGACTGTCTGTAATGTTTCGACTGTTCCGTAGTGGGTGTGGATAAAACTATGCCGTTGCGTAAGCCTACTTACAATTCAGTTTCCTCACATTCGAATTTGTCAAGAAAATCAATAAAAGAACACATGCCTGTTGTGAAAGAAATGCTTGCAAACAGTCTTCGCCAAAAATATCCACCCTCATTGGAACAGGCATAACACTTAAAGTTAACAGTGTTGGGTTGATGACGATCATTTTGACAGTGATGTGATATAAACTAATTTTATCTTTAAACTTGTATTGCTTGACTATACAGAAAAACGGGAAAAAGTAAACGCGCAGAGTGGCGAACGTTTCACAGGTGGTTTACTCAGCAACTTTAGCGTAAGGAATAGTCCTGAACAGTCCAGCACATTATGCCTGGAATAGTCGTAGTGTTTTGTGTCGAATTTATATAAACGTAACAATGTCTTCGTGAGTGAGTGACAAATCCAGACATCTACTGAAAAACACCACAGAATAAAAACACATCATAAGATAGGTCGCCTACATATTTACTGTTTACACCCTCATTTCAGTTGATCGGGAACTGTGAGAATAATGCGTGATTAAACACAATGTTGGGTAGACAAATTTGCCCACCTATAAGATACCTTACAGTTAGTCAACGTGGACAAGGCAAAAAAACATATGGTATCCGTACAGTTGAATAAGACTTAAAATTACCGATGAGTAGTTGAGAATTTTGGTTTTCATACAAACAATTAATCAGAGCTGTTGCATTCTCATAAAATTTCCAGTCGGCCTCTTTCGATAAGAAGCAATAGACTGGAGTTTCGCTCTCATTAGCACTCGTCAGCAGCGCATGTCCTTGCCACTACCGGGACTAGAACTCCGGTCACGCTGTTCATGAGGTAACCGTGTTTACCACTGCGCCACTGACCTCACATTAGGCACGACCGAATTATCATATGTGAAACGCACAACCACATTCGCTTGTGAGTAATGGTCAGTGGCAAGGATATGCACTACTGACGAGCTCTAATGAGCGCGAAACTTGAGAATATTGCTTCTTCTCAAAAGGGGCCGACTGGAAATTCTATGGGAATGCAACGGCCATGATTAATTGTGGATGATGTTCAATTTATATTTACTCAAAATGTTGTGGTTGGTTTTCAGCTTCGCTAATTTCACTACAGTCTTTTATAAGTTTCAGTCTTAGTGCCTATGATACTTTGAACCTGGAAACATTCACAGGATTTCGCTTAGTTTTAAAGCGTCCATCGCGGGTTCACTTGTATAAAAGCATCATCCAATCCCTTGGTCTCGATATTTTCTGCGGATCCTAACTGAAAACGAGGTGTCCGATTAAGCATACCACTGTAAATAAAGGATATTCCAAAATCTACTGCAGTATCGACTGCCAGACATGTTTCAGTGGATGTGTTTACTTGTTGATGAACAGTAAGGTCTGAATGTTCACAAGCATGACTGTGATGAACAGAATATTCATTCGTTGACCAAGCGAAAGATAATCATCGTCAAAGGACAGACGTAACTAGGTAATTTATCCTACGACCCTTAGTTGTAACTCGTTTTGGCTTGACCAAGAAATTACTTACTCATGTAACTTATTATTTTTAGCGGAAAGCTTGGTCACGTGTTTTGATTCATACTCGTATAACATAATGGGTTTAAATGACAGTCGATACCACGCCTGTCCCAGAACCTCCATGTTGAACACGATTTCAAACCAACGCTGACAATATTCAAACCTTCCTTTGCATGCATCCACTCTGATCACCAAGCTTCATTGGAAACTGTGTAATTTCGAACATATAATGTTTAGCGCATTCGTGCAGATTCACGAGAGTTTGATGTATACTTATGCGTTTCTGTGTTTTGTATCATGATATTCCGCCCAAACAAGCAAGCCGAATCAAGGATTCAACAGTTGGATACAGGTCCAGAAAACATAAAATGCGTACCTGATGTGAGAAGCTGTCGGTTAACCCCGATAAGTAAAATGTTCCACTGAATTACTGGGTCGCTGAATCTTTTACGGACCACAGATTTTTTAATGCATAGTCGGTGTCTAGATTGACCAGAACGTAGTGCAATAAGTCATGATCAGGCCACATCCAAAATTACAGTACTTTCTAAAGTAACTTTGAAAGATAATACGCTATGATCAAATTGGTTTTACTGCTGAGCACAACTGAAGCATTCCATTTTTTCCAGTGTGCAAAATAAGGTGTTCAACGAAGGGTGACTAGTTTTAAATTTTTATCCTATATTTATATCACTGCTAGGGTACTTAGTTGTGAAGAAAGAACAGTTTATTCTTTCATGTTTCACAGGCTAAGTTTTTGCATGCCCTGCTGACTATCGCTCTATAATAGGGTGTGAATGTTTCGAAATTCCTAAGACATAGTAACAGACACTATCCTGTCGAAACATGAACTGACTGGTCAATTCATTTTTTTATACTCAAGACGATAGGCATGTTCGATGAACTGAATGAAACTTACAGCATCATGTCAAAATTACAAGGAGTGCAGTACAATCGGTCATTAAAATAATTTTCCGAGAAAGAGAAATTATCACTCAGGTGAAGAAGCTTAACTATGGGAGGAAGAGCATTTCATCATACGAACTCCAATCGGTACGACTGAGATAGGGTAGGATAAGAAACCCTCCTTCGTTAGAACTGTACATTTACACAGTATTTTTTTTCATGTATAGCGAAGTTTAATTGGGGCTACACTCAGTAGAAGAAAATATTACATAGCTTTTAAAAACAGCATATTGTTGAGTGAATGCAGATTGTTTTAATGACCGCACACTCACTGAACTGAATGAAGTTTCACGTCTGTCGAGTTAAACAATAATACCTACATGCGACGCGGACTAAATATTAGTGACCAAGTTGATATGCTGCTACGTCACCTTATAAAAGTACATTGGGGCGAATGCCATCAGAAAATCTGTATAATCATTTTTGAACATATAAACCCTGTCATGTCGCCTGATCAAGTTAAGATGGACAAGAGAAGAAAGAACATTTTATTTCGTTGCTTAATATAAAAAGTATGGCTTACTATATTTCTTTATCTTGCCACAAGTTCTTAAGATCCTACTAGAATGCCATTACTTGAGTCAATAATTTCACGTGGTTAGAATCGAAAATAAGACTTTTACTATCCTTTCTATTCTCGCATATGCATGGGGCTATACTTGGATGAAACTACCGCTTGCATTTCTTAACGACCACCCAGTGAGCGTTGGTACGGAGAGGGATAAGAATTAACACTATTGCTCAAAAAACCGCTGACTAATCGGAAGTAAGTCAGAATTTAGCCTACCAACCATGTGTGAAAGTCAACGAAGAAAAACTTGTTAAGTAATTTGCCCATCCTCTCTTCAGTAAGCATGCACGCAATCTGGAACTGATCCGGCCTGGGTGCCACAAAATTTTGTTCTTACATTAACTGAATCAATTTCAAGGTTCACGGTTTTCCTTCACTGCTTCGAAGTTTCATTTTTTGAGGGTTACCTAGTCTAAGACCATGCCGTAAAACATAAAAGTTTTTTCGGATAAAGCTTAATTTTTTAAAGGTTTCCACCAGGGTGCCGGGTCGTCTGATTTATGTAGACCTGCTGAGTATCCCCAACGCTTTGTTGTATAGGCTACATGACTCGATATTCGAGTTCTCAACCGTACTCCGAGTAACAGTGTCTACGGTCTGCACTACGCATTTCGGCGGATTAAAGTAACATAACCAGGACACAACAGCTGTTAGCATCTATACTTAAATAACAGTTCAACAGTCATGATTAGGTTGAGATTATACGAACGAGCTGTTGGGATGTAAGAATTGGGGAAATCCGCAAGACAAATGCCAAAGACAGTAAAAGTAGGGAGGGAAATTGTGCAACTGAAGAGCAGTTGGCTCAGTAGGGGGTGTGGATTACATGGAAACTCGTGAAATTTTTTACAGAGAACTGTTTGCGTCTAAGAACAAACAGATAACTCCATTCCTTTCTTAGCTGATATTGTAAAAACTTTGAGCAGCGGTGTTCAGTAACTTTATTTGTTAACTTCTGTACACATTGAGCTTCCCACAAAAATTCAACTTGATCCTTATTCGTGGTCATTTAGCGAATCATGGATACTAATGCCTAGACTGCTAATTTGTCTGAGCACTGGACTTGGGTGAGGCAGATTAAATGTGGATACTACCTCCAGAGATAAAATAACCCGATCGAGAACGTGAATAGTGAGTCATGCGGTTAGTGTAGTTAGCTGTTACCACTACACTGACACTACACACTGAGACCATCGAAAAGTAGATCTCTCAACCGGGTAGTCCTATGACAGTTCTAGGTTACTTATTTCCTTAGCGAAATTCTGACAATCTTGAGGTGGGGATATTATTCTGTTATGTGTAAACATATGAACGTTTTGGACATGACACATGCAGTTAGCCTTAACACCCGATTATCTGTCAGACAACAGTTCGCCATTACTGGTCTCCAAGAATTGACGGAAATAAAAGATGTAATGAGCTAAAGTAGCGCTTTTTGATGTCGATAGGTATAACAGAGATCATACAGTTACACATTGTCATTTGCCTACAAATTTATAGAAAGATCTAAGCTGGATAACTCTGATAGTGGTTCTTATCTTTTGTCCTCAGAATTTGAGGTTTTTTGAAATGGTATGTTTTCTGATACCGATGACATGATATTGCCATAAAAATAGTCCGGAAAAGATCAGTAAATTCCTCAAGTCTAGTAACAGTAGACTACCTAGGATTATGTTGCGATTTTTGAATTATTCGTGTGGAACTGGACAGGCACGTACACGATTTAGTTTCTGACGTAACAACGGTTACGCCGTCTGGTGTCAGGTTAATAATCCAAATTTAATCGATTTCAAAAGAACCAATTTGAAGTAATTAGATACCGTCACTGACTTGAAAATACATGCTGTAGAATGAAATATGACAATTCGCGTTCAGTGATAGTTAACTGCTAAAATTTGTGGCAAGGATTTACAAAACCCATAGATCTCTAACAAAGTCTTTGTGTTTATGGGAAAACTTGTCTTTACCTCATCATCAGCATCATAAACAGCAACATATCAGTGGTTCACACTGATTCTTAAGTGCCAGACAACCAGGAGAAAGAAGGGAAAGTATACCCTATATGGGAAGAGAGAAGAACAAACACGGAAACGGGAAGGGACCAAACTATTAAAAATAGCTACGTCTATATACAAACATTCAACATCAAGTTACCTACATTTTGCTGTAGGTGAAAGTGAGGCCTCATCAACAAGACAACTTGCTTATGACTTTCACTGCCCCGCATCATTAAATGCATTCATTTCACAGACAACTCAGACAAACAACGACAACATTCACGCCAATTAGCTCGATTGGCCGCCATCTAACCTAACGTCTCAAGCCACCGACTCTGTGAGTCTCGAAATCCCCAGCCCGGGAGACGAATGCGATCTACTCTGCCCAACCCCTTCATGAACGATTTCATTTGTCTAAGCCAGGTCATCGTCTATCCACCTCGCACCTTGCGCCAATCGGCCGCAGCGTCGGCAAACAGTGCTCGGTGTGGCAAGCGATTAGCTGGCATCTTTAGTACATGGCCTAACCATCTAAGTCCGTGCAAGTGTGAGGGTTGGACGAAAGAACTCGTTTGACAATCAGTGCCAAACACCCGCTTTCTAACCTCCTCGTTGCTTGCTCGCTGGTGTCAGCCGATACGAGCGATTGAACGCAGACATTAGTGGTCAAATTCCTGAAGACGGTTCAGGTCTTCTACCCTGAGTGGCCACGTTTCGCTGCCGCAAAGTAATACAGCCTGTTGTCCGATATACGCGACCCTTAAGCTTCCGAAGACTACCTTTCTGTCGCCATGGTTGACTCACATTAGGGAAGACTGCCGCCACTGATGCAGCTTCCCAGGTATACAAATCGGTTACAACCTCCATGGCCTCGTCATCTGAAATTAAATCTACGTATTCACTACAATCTTGCAGATGCACTTTGCATTTCGAGGCTGCAAAGCGCATTCCGAAGTACTTAGCAGAACGCGAAATGGCGTTTAACGTTCCTTGTGCTGCTTGAAAGTCGTCTTACAGCAACACCTTCTCGTCAGCATAATCAAGACTAGTCAGCCTTCCACCAGGTAAGAAGTCCACGCCGAAATCGTGTGACTAACCGATTAATCCTCCATTATTTCATCTATGACGAAATTGAGCAAAATTGTGACGTGCGTCACTCATGGTGCAGGAACTGTCAGGCAGTTCACCGTAGACTCAAATCTGTGCTAAAGCATGAGAATAAACCACCGGCAGTATGTTCACATGTCTGATCGGTACATCCCGGCGTTTAAGCGACTCTAAAAGTGTAGATAGACCCAAAAAATCGAACGCACCTTTATAGTCGGGAAATACGGCAATGGTTGACCTGCAGTACACGGGACGTTGCTCCACAATTTGACGAAGGACAAAGTTGTGATCTACACATCCCCGGCCAGGAAGAAAACCTGCCTGTTCTTCTCTGATGTTTGACTCCCGAACTGCAGTAAGTCGACAGAGTATAATGGATGCCAGAACCCTAGAAATGACTGGGTTCAAAGTGATTCCCTTATGGTTTTCCCAACAGCCCCGGACTACTTTCTCAAATATGGGAACTATTATCCAGTGACCCCAACACATAGGGATGGTCTCTGTTGTCTACATAAGTTGGAACAACTGGGTCAAGGCCTCTACTCACGCCTTTCCACCTTCTTTGAAAGGTGCCGGCATAAGATCATATGGGCCAGCAGCCCCATGACGTTTGAGAGTCGAGATGCAATTGCGAACCCCAGTCTCATTGGGTGGCTCCATATCAACCGATATAACGTCA
This sequence comes from Paragonimus skrjabini miyazakii, assembly GCA_014338405.1. Taxonomy (NCBI): domain Eukaryota; kingdom Metazoa; phylum Platyhelminthes; class Trematoda; order Plagiorchiida; family Troglotrematidae; genus Paragonimus; species Paragonimus skrjabini miyazakii. The sequence continues at coordinate 35,496 of JTDE01021052.1, forward strand.
CTTATGACTTTTTGTCAGGTTTATGTTGTGGTTGTCTGTAGTTCACAAAACTGAATGGAACGGTCAATTAACTTTCTTGGATACAGCTATTGGTTGGCCTGTAGATGGTTCACTACAGCGTACACTTCATTCCACGTGTTTTGCTTTTAATGCGTACGAATATGGTTTTGCCAAAGCCTTGTTTTATAGAGCCAGTCCTGTATGCCAGTCGCATAAACTGATAGCAAAACACGAGATCTTAACCACTGATAACTAACAATTGACTACCCTGAGAGATTCATCGAGGCCTATCAAGAACGTTAATGTATGACATTCATGGGGTGAGGGTGAAAAAATAAAATAGTAAACTAGGTAGGGAACAAAGAGACAAATTGTTAGGTCCATGGGAGTCTAAGGTTTATATAGAATTGTTTTTATACGCACAGTGCTGGTATGAGACAACGTTAATCCGCGTTTCCTGCGTTTTGCTGAGGCGATCGCGATTAGCCGTATCAAGCCAACATTGTGTGTACAAAAACACTTATATGTAAGCCTTAGACTCCTATGGACCTAAAGGTTTGCTATGTTGTTCTCCACCTAGTTTGCTATTTCATTTATTCACCCCCAGTCCAATAGAGTCATGTTTATGTTCCTGGTTTTTGTTATTTGATACTGAAGAGGCAATACGGAATATTACCGTCTATCACTGTCCGTCTTCTTATTGTTTGTTCGAATTTATGATTGGAGCCAACTGTTTCACATATCTATCCAGCACAGTTCGCGTGTGGTAACCGAAATAATCGGTGAAACCTTATATGTTGCGTACATTCTAGGTAAACTTTCCTGTCAAGTCATTATCGATTTATCATATTCACTGTAAAGTAACGAGGGTTTCATGCTACTATGAGTTGAGCACCACTGGAAGTGTATCGTAGCTTTCAGAATTATTAGCCAGATTCTTCCGAAAAATGCATTATGCTCACAAGTGAATGTCACCAAGTGCATGTGTATAGCACTTCGATGATGTGTAGTAGAGGGGTCGAGGGCAAAGTGTTCACCACAGTTGCTTAATGAAAGCTTAGCCGTAGTAGAATTCCCAACGTATCAAAAATGTACAATATTGATATACTTCAACAAGAAGGAATTACGAGTAAATAGTTTCTTCTTGAAAGAGGTTCGCAAGACTATCAAGATGAACGCAACAAGTGACATATTAACCATAATCATCTACTGTTTAGTTGTAAGCAAATTTCCTTCAACAGTGTCGGAATTTTTTCTATATTTTATCTTGAAAGGGAATGCAAATCGTGAGGTCATAATTTCGAGTTAACAGGACTGGTGCCGTGAGTCCTGTTGAGGAGGTCATGCAAACTAAACATTGCTCACAAGCGATCGTAGTTGGGCATTCCGTATAAGACAAAATCGCCTCATCATTGCAGGTCAGAGTTGACCCCCGGTTATGAAAACAAGAGGCGCTACCGACAACCCTCTAACAATATCAAAACCTGAGCATAGTGCTTCACTATATGTGTTTTTAAACCAACGGTGATTAAGCCTGGTTAAATTTTGACCTACAGGCACGGCGATGCACAGTTGTGACGGTAGGGCTTGTCTGACTGATCTACTCAGTCGTTTGATGAGAACGAGCTAAATTACTCGACAATCTCTGGTGCATGCACATTTTTAGAACTCGATTGATTGTTTTCGAGTACATCCAGTTAGAATCACGTGAAGCAATGATGAGACATCAACCATAAAAACGCACACTTTGTGAGCACATGTTTGGCAATTATACAAAAATTACAGCTTAAATTTATGCACAAATAAGGTAGGTTGCCTTTTAACTGGATGGATTGTCTTTTATGTAGACGTTTCTTGAAATTTCAGAGGAACATTTAATTTTTGATTTTTTAGACATACCGCATATGACATACGTGAACCATCTGTTTGCTGACGTTGACATTAGAGAACTGCGTCTTGATGCCACCTGCCACTATCCGAGACTGAATAAGGTTGATTGTATTTCGTGATAGTGTACTTGCTAGTTAAAAACTTCATACGCTTTCGAGTTTAGTTATTGAACTTTTCTGATAAACGGGGTAACAACTGTAACTGAAAGATCTTCCTAAGCGGGTTAAGTTGCTAGAGATAGATTATTTCGAATATATCCTCTATGAGTGTTTAACTCACTTAATGATGCACGCCCAAAGGTTTCGGTGAATCCCAGGATCGTTCGCTGGCGTCATCTGAGCGAATGAGTTTGTTACATTTCAAGTTTTGTTGTTCACAGTAGCGAGAACTAGAAGGTTAACCGAGACGAATGTGTCGGACGTGTTCCGTTTGTGGCTGATCAAGAGAATAAAACTGACCGGGAATTCAGGCAGTATATCTTCATGTTAAGCATAGCAGTTCTTCTATACATGACAGCCAAAATTGTAGTAAAATCATGACGACCGGTCTATACAATGAAAACGTGGCCAGAGTTCTAGTATCAGCCTTGGCACGGATACAAACTATTGACGTGTCCGGCCATTCTCTACGGTGTCTGTCGATCTATTCAGCCATATTCATTATATTAGTGGGCGAAGTGGTACACAGCATTTTTGATAAAATCGTTAGACAAGTTGTATTTGTGATGATGAAGTATTTATTAGTTTATGGACCGACCCAATCTAGCTCACTTAATTTCATGCGTCAGATTCTACCTATGCTTAAGATAGTTAACCGTGTTATCTCCTTCGAAGCGCAAAACAGACAATTCACTTTGTAATAATGCACTTGCAATGACGCGGCTCCCTTAACGTTCTTGCTATAGGCCTCGATGATTCTCTTAGGATATTCATTTGTTAGTTATCAGTGGTTAAGCTCTCATGTTTTGCTATCAGTTTATGCGACTGGCATACAGGACTGGCTCTATAAAACAAGGCTTTGGCAAAACCATATTCGTACGCATTAAAAGCAAAACACGTGGAATGAAGTGTACGCTGTAGTGAACCATCTACAGGCCAACCAATAGCTGTATCCAAGAAAGTTAATTGACCGTTCCATTCAGTTTTGTGAACTACAGACAACCACAACATAAACCTGACAAAAAGTCATAAGTGACGTTATATCGGTGAAAATCAAACTGTCTTCATGTATTCAGTTGCACAGTAAAATTTGATACTGAGTTGACTGAACGTATTAATAATTCTTTCGTTATATATGTGTGGTGATGTTAGTTTGAAGATAAATAACTTGAAGTGAGCTAGTTCGTTTCATTGTGTTTTTCGTAATTAGGCGTTAGTCAGTGTATATATAAGTATGTATACTTCCTTCTCCGATGAAGTGGTTACAGGGAACTAAGTAATTCATGGGTTAAATTGAGCTAGGTAATAAAATTAAAATGGTGTATATAGTAAGTTAGTATTGGGTAATATGGAGTAAATGATGACAGCATTTAAGAACCATGACCATAAATCTGACGTTATTCTTTGCAGTGTCTGAGTGGAGATTTGAAGTCATAAAAACATGTTCAATCAATAAAGCGACCAGAAGTCCGCATTCAGTAAGTCGTCATGGTCGAACCTTTTGTAAGTAGAGTCTGTAAATGGAGTGATTAATTCATTTGGAGAAAGTGTAGTGGACAATAGTTTTCACTCAATTATCTGTATGACCAAAGTTGTAGATTACACAAAGATACGAAGAGAACGCTAACTGTATTGAATAGTCCAAAATCTAATTCATGCATCGTACGTGTGTTGTGAACTTCCTGCTGATCAGCGCTTCTTAAACTCAATAATTCGTAACAGTGCCATACATGAGCATAAACAAAATAGGCGTAAAAACGTTTCCAGGGTGAGTTATACATTTGTTCGATACAGATACTGCATAGTGCGTGAATGCTAACGACTGCGCATTAAATACTTCAAATCATGAATTTGATGGATCTTAGGTCCTAACGAGGTAAGTGCGTCCACGAACTTCTCAAAGCTCCTAGGCCTGGGTTGCGTAGTATATATATATATATATATATATATATATATATACGGGTAAAAACGCCTTAAAATGCACAGCACAAGCATTAAACGCGAGTAACAATAGTTGATAGTCAGTCACTAAGGCTGTCGTTTATTAAACTGGCATGGTTTGCCCATTAAGTAAACAATAAGCATCATCTTCCAAAAGAACAGAATGCTCTGTGATGGACATCTGTGTGTGAACTGCACTCCGAATGCTGAACCGTTTGCCTTACTCTCATGGGACCTTCCTGAACGTTGATACAAGATACATCCCGATTCACATCTCGAGATTGTTTCAGAATGTTACGTGCAAAGCCTTGTCCGAACTAACCTTGCTTTCCTGCGATTTTTTGTTGCAAACATTGGTGTATAGGTCAACTCGAACGAATTACATGCCACTGGAGCGTCGTCATGATATTTGCACAGAGGCCAAACTGTTAACAGTTTCACCGGAGGTACTGCAAAACTCAAACTCGCTATACTCAGTAGGCAGCGGGCTTCCCTTCAAGGGGTCATTTTAGGTCGACTACTTCTACGAAGACGTTTGCAACTAACTTGCTCTTCTCATGGTGTTATCCACTACATATCCACAACATATGAGTAATACTTTATCTAGGCTCTATTCTTTCTTGCACGCTATATACCAACTACTGAGTTTGGCCAGCAGCGCCGATGGACAGAGTTGGAAATGAACTAAACTGTTGGCTAGGTTTGATCTCACCAAACACGGATTTTGTAGACGTCGCGTGATACATTCACTTGTAGGATGAGTCACTTTAAGTGCGTATGTCTAGTTAACCATAAAAGTCCTACTACTTGTTGCCGATAGTTCCGCCAATCGATTAGTTGCGATGTTTCTACATGTCCATTTCGGCCCGTGAACTTGATTTTTCTTCATATGAACGTAAAAGCCGACTGGTATCATTAGCATAGATCTTGTACATCTCATTGCGTGGACCGAATAACTTGAGAACAGCTCGGAGGTGTTGAGGATTCACTTGCGCTAAGTGTGAGGTGAATGGAACAATTTTTCGCTTGCCACAATAACGAACATTATAGCTAATGTTTAGCCTCCAGTTCAGTATGAATTGGTGTCGTTCTGTGATCGCTAAATCCAACAGTCATTTACTGAGTGCATGCTTTTGGATTCCTATAGTTTGCAATACGAATTGAACATCTGTGATAATCCTCGGTACATTCACCATATTGATGTTCAAAATTTTACCTTTCTTGTGAGTTAATGACCCAGTTGTACAAATGTGACCAAGCGTACCATAAAAATCACACTTTGATGCAACAACTATCAAGTAAGTTGATAGCTGTCATTCATACGGTTGCAGGTGTTTCTTTTGTCTGTGGATATTCCAAACTGAAACTTTGCAAAATGATGTGGATAGTGCAACAGGATGCACATCTTTTGTTCTTCCTACTCCAACTTTTTTGACTAACCTACATCACATAGCCTCGTGCGGTGTCCACTTGCTATTTCGACATCATCTCCAGTCACGGTGAGTCACCATGTTGGGTCAGACAAGATCAGAATTGTTGCAAAACGGCTAGTAGTCACGTTTGCAACCGGCACCCATGCGTATACACCCATACCTAAAGTGATTTTTCACCAGAAGAAGTTCACTGCCAAATTTGCGATCAACAAACACACTGACGCATATGAACACAAGAGGGCAGGTACGGGTTTGGTCATACCCAGTGTAAGAGATAAAACGGGGTGGGGCAAAGTAACGTCTGCGAAGCACCATTTGCCCTCTTAGCGGCTATGTGTGGGTGTGCATCGGCTGGGTTCGAAATTCTCGGATGAAACAACGTTAACGTTGTGTACATGATGTCATTTGCTTAAGGCGATACTGACTGGGAATGGGAAAGTTTTAGTTGCAGGATAGTTTGTATCTGTCAAAGTTTAATCAACAGTATTTCCAGACATACTTAAAACCGAAGTAATTTTGAGACTACAATTTTATCACAAGTTGTTCGCTGTCAGCTAAACTACACGAGTTTGTTGGAAGCTCAAAAAGTATCTGGTATTTCGGCCTTAATAGTCACGATAACTAAGACAGAAACTGTAACCACACAATCAACATTCGCCGTTTTCATCATTGAATCATCACTAACCAGTAAGCTGGGAGGGGTAGGTGTTGTCTGTCCCGAGATCCGAATCGTCTAGACTGTGACTGATGATATTAGAATAGTTAATCACTTACAAAGTTCAGTGGCATGCGTGTTATAGTTCTTTTGATGAGTTATCTGTGAACTAGATATAGGTCGGTAAACTTGGAGATGAAGACAACAGGGTGTCTACCTAAATGAGACGATCCTGACTGAAGTTGCTATCCAGCGCTTAATTCATATGATTGGTCATGAGTAGGTGGTGCATGGGTTGTGTCCGGAAACAGCGATTCAAACCATCAAACGTACTAGTTGCTGTAAGCGTATATGCGATTAATCTATTTTGAATGTAATAACTCCAGTCCAATCGCTGAGCCAAAGTTGACCCCAAAAATTGCAAAATTCATAACGAATGAGATCCGCTATCATTGGGCACTTAATTCAATACTTGATTGCTGATCATTCAATCTAAACGTCGATTGTAAGTTTACAGTTTTTCTATTAACACATGTCAAATTACACAGACGGTTACCGGCTTCAAGTTATGGCCCAGATCAAACGCTCTCAAGATTAAGCAATAAGTCAAGGACAGTTGGACTGTAAGTCATTCAGGCCGTCAAAATGATGACAAGTACGGGTGGCCCAAAATGTGCTCAATATGACTATGAAGAAAAAGATCTGCTGGTGCGTGAATTTTTTGATAATACTTCTTCAGGTCTGTATAAACATACAAGAATTGTTGGTGTTAGACCGTCATTCTCATCGGTTAGTCAGGGAAAACCTTTTAATCAGCTAATAACGCTTAGATGGATGGCTTTCACCATGCAACACTATGTCGCTTTTACAATAACGGCCGTTAATGTACGGTTGAACCAAAACTGAGATCGGTACAGTATGTACTGCAAGCTAACGTGAGCCAATAGGCCTTTAACCCCATTTCCTCTGCAGTCTGTCCAGTCGATATCTTGTTCTAACCCCCCGACGTTTTATATTATTTTGCCATGATGAAAGCCTCTTTAGGCTCACATATGTAATGTGAGTAGTTAAGCTGGGAGACGGCATCGCAACTGTGAAATGTGGAGAGGTTTCTGTTGCTAAAATTGTATTTCAAGTTGAACATCACCCACAATTGATCGCAGCTGTAGCATTCCCTTGCGAAAAGGGGCTGACTGGAAAGTCTATCGGAATGCGACAGCTGCGATCAATTGTAGGTGATGTTCAACTTGAAATTAAACCAATCCCCAACTACTCATCAGTAAAATTTTATTTACCAATAAGGATATAGTTCGTGCGTGACACCATAAAACTTCCTGGTGGTCGCTTTTATTTAGAGACACAAAAAGGTTCAACATCGTCCGGTAAAACTTCCTTAGTTCACAACTCAGTGAAGCTCTTCATGGGTAATCAAGCAATCCTAAGCTTGCTAAAAGATGAGCCATCCGGAGTTCTACATTGTGTCGATGATGCAGACAATTTTTTCCGTAGATTGAATAACATGTTTCCTATCATGATACTATCACATGATCTGCATATCTTCTTCGTAACAGTTCTGCGGACAATTGCTGTTTCGTAATGATGCGGTGGTACTAGCTGTTGACTGACCAGGGTTGTTTAGTCAAGGACAAGTCGACTAAATTTCGGGTTGAATTGTACACGGGGTTAGTGTATAGTTTAACACAATGAAGATGCATCCAACCTCAGTAACCGCTTCTCTAATGACAAGCTAAGTAAGTAGGTACGAATAATTCAAGGTGAAACTTAACATATTACCATGACTCCCGATCGTTTAATTCAGACACCACGCACAGCCGATTGTAACGTTTGCATCGGCGTACAGCTTCTCATCAAGTCGGGATCACAGGAGGCATTTAACCTGTTGACCTGTGTTCTACTTACTGGCAGCGTTCCAACGTGATAGTATGGTCGTGCTTACTGAGAAGTCATTGACGTTTTAATCGACACGGTTTTCTCATGAAGCTATTGGCTTAAGTTCAAACTCCGCTGGTGACAAACATGTAGGCTAGTGGTGAACGCTAACAATAGCCTTTTCCGAAAGTAGCTGATTTCCTATCCAACGAAGACGTAAAACTTGCGATCATTTATGAGTAATATTCAGTAAAATACAGTAGATCTCTAACAGTAGTATGTGGTTACTGCATGCGGTGGTCGACACATTCGAGGGTTATACCTCCTTACCTTAGAGAAACTTTCCAAATTCAGATATCATCACTGACCATGGTGTTATCGGCATAGAGTTGAGAGTAATCAAACTAAGTTCCAGCCAGTTCCATCATTATACCGAAACATTCAATTACAGCTTATTGTATCTTCTGAACTATATGTACACCTGTTTCATTCTAGCTTAAAGAAAGTATCCGTTTTATGATCTGGAAGTAAAGTTTATGGGTTCGATATTGCATCCTTGCACCAAAAGTGCAGGTGAGAATTATCCGATTGTAAACCTAGATTGATATGAGATCCGTTCGTTACAAGCTTTTTTCATTTTTACAGTATTGTTGTTGTGTGTGAAACAAACGAAATCTTTTGCAATAGTTTTTTTAATAGTAAAGATGTTTTCATCAAGTCTGTTGATGTAACAGCTACTTAATTTGCAAACTTATTCTGAGGATTGACTCTGTGAAAATTAAAACAATAGTAAACTTTAGGATAAACATTTGCACCATCGAAGTAAGTTGTGAGCTGCGTTGCGCAGTGTTTGTCTGAGTTTAATATATACAAATCGATTCAGTCGGATGAGAAACAATAGCATTTGAGAAAGTGTTGCGCACAAAACCATAAGATGGTCGAAGAGTATTTTTCCACGCAGTTCCACATCAAATTGGACAGAATTGACTATGGTTGTTGGCCCCACTGTTTTCTATCAATGCAATGTGTGACTTCAAACAAAATATTCTAGTCGCAACAGTGTGAATGTCAGTATATTTCCTCAAAGTTATGGGACAGATTTATTTATGACACGTAATGACAGTTCGGTGAGAAGTTATGCGCCATATCTCCAAAGAAGTACGTAAAAAAATTTGACTAAGCATGCGCTGTCAAGAGTATGACTGAACTGGAATTTAGTGCTACTGTCTGGATATGGGTAAACGGCAGCCGCATGTAAATGTTATATACTGGGCAAATAAATCAGAACACCAGACTGGAAAAGTGTGGGAACGCTGGCGATCCTCAGTGAACTAATAATTAATTTGCTCTGCACATCGCTTCTGTTGGTTACTCTTTCATGTTAAGAAAAACTTTCGTCCACGAAATTCATATTGAAATTTTCTGTACTGAATGAAGGTAACCGCGTGAAGTAAATAACGTTTTGAATAGTTCCCATGAATTCACCAGAAGCGAAAGGCGTTTTGGCGAACAGTCTGTTTTTGGTTATTCATCATTGGTTATTTTTCTTAGTTCCCCAACAACCGAGGAAAGTACGTCCACAATTTTACCACAATGCACCCAGTAAAAATTCTTGTAGGAAGTTCTGTCACTCTGTTCTGCCGCCCCAAGAATAAGATGAAGCAGTTTGGTTCAGAAATCCAGTGTGAGGATTTATACAGTCAATTCTGGTTCCTTCATCAGAGCTCAGTGCAGAACACTTCAAGACTACTTTTAACAGCACGTCTTATCAGTGCTTCAACGCCGAACGGCATTTGAACAGTAGCCTGACAAAACGGTATATCTAACAGCTGAAAGATTTGAGAAGAGCCGGTAATATTCTGTTATCGAAGCCTGCCAACGGTATAGGGATTGTTTCAATAGACAGATCGATTTACCTGCAGAAAATGACTAATTCGTCTAACTTCAAGAATATGTTAGACATAAAAGATATAGCCGATGCGATCTAGAAAATTATTTCCAGGATCGTAAAAAATATGAAACAGAGTTTGATAAACTGCGTGACATTCGAACGAATTCTACCGAGTGCAACCATAGCAAGCAGGTTCACAAGAAAGGATGGTCATTACGCTCGATCCTTCTTACGTGTAATTCTCCATATAATTCAATGGTACAATGGCTAACGTATTTTCTAGAACCCGTTCAGAAGGACATCGCACTGTATTCGATAAAAATACGTTTGAGCTTTTCGATTCAATTTGGTCGTTGAATGTGGAAAACAACGTGGTTTCTTCGATTTATGCCGTCTGTTCACTACTGTGTGCCAATTGGCGAGCATGTTGACTACCGTTGTGTTTTGA
>JTDE01021053.1:4242-44345 GCA_014338405.1 Paragonimus skrjabini miyazakii
TTAATCAATATTCGCCGTCCGGTCCTATGCTATCCGCTTGTCCTGTATATTCCAATGAAGAGATTAAACGAACTGTTAACATCTCGCGACGTATGTCTTCTATCGTTAATGATTTACTTGAATAACTTGAGAGCCAACCGGAAACCAAATGAAGACGGTCGCATTATTATCCAAATTACGAAGCCTCACACTTCAGAAATACAGTCTTAGTTTATATGATAATCTTATTCACTATGGCAAAATAAATCTGTCTTGTGTTTACATCAGTATGCGAAGCATAGTAATGAGGGTGCATTACTTACAGTAAGCTTGTGCCATTTTTCAGTCCTGTCATAGTACACGGTCACCAAGATAACTTGTGATGATTTGGATATGGGTAGAAATTAATCAATAACCTCTGTCTCTATAAGGGTTACGTTGATGAAATTGTCGCACAGACTAGCATCTGACCAAAAAGTTTCCCCAAGTAAAGTTTACACACGCCAGATGAAGCCTTCAATACACTGCAATGCTGTGAACTGCTTCTCCGAGGCTTGCTGTATACCCAACGTCTCTTGTTTAATCACATATCTGATAGCATTACACACTTCAACGTGCGCATCATTAACAACCAAGCTAACCAAATACGTTGACATCTAGAGGTTCATCTGTTAGGACCAGGCAAATCAAAATGTGTAGTCTGGACCTTGTACAGAAGTCAGTGACATATCAACACTAACAAACTTTGCCTCCAGCATATGTTGACTCAGTACAGCGGAACAGAAACTTTACGTTACCTTAGAACTTTTAATGAGGTCAGAATGATGCTTGGTTTTGCACTTTTTCTGATAAACTTTGTCCCATTGTCTCCCAAACAGGTGATTCAATGTATAAAACCTGAGGGCCTAAAACCAATGGCTTTTGTGTAGTGGTTAAAGGTGAATAGCACAAAAGCAAAATATTCCATAGAGTACCATCACAATTTCATAGATTTTCAAAGTTTCATAGAGGGATAGATCGTTGATTGTGCCTTACTGTCTTCGTTTTGGTCGATAAGTAACTTACCTTAAGCGGTTTACTTAAGTAAGCAGAAATGCTCGTTGATGTTAGTAACGGAGAAAATATGGGGTAAACTATTTGATGTACTGCTGGTGTGCTAAAAGCACTAAAGCATTCTGGAATCGTAAACCAATGGTCACAGACTTGTAGTTACAAAATTTTCCGCCCGCTAATTTGTACAAGTTATCAAAGCTACAGAATAAACGCAGGAAGCAAGAAAATGACCAGAAACAGCTGTCAAGTAGACTTCTATGTTTGTCGATGAAGTCAGAAGTCGTGAAACCTAAAGATGAACTAGCGGATCATCCTACTGTAGAAAGTGTTGAAATATACTAATCGCAAACTCTCTGAAATTTTGGTGGCAGTTCTGAAACAGAATCCCTACGTCAGAGGAAATATTCTGGGTGAGTTATGGTCCTTCTACGGAGGGTACGATGCTAAACTTCTGCTGGCCTTAGCGCCAGTAGATTACCTTCCCTACATCAACAGGATGTAATTACACCTGATGTTTATAAACATATTTCATCAAAGACTTCCGCTGGTTTTTCCATTCGTTCCGAATGACGTGAAACGTGCGCTGCGTATCAATCATCACGAGTCGGACGACAGCATTGACATGCACTGCAAATGTGTGACAGTGTTCAACAAAACTCCCGAATTGTTCAGTGGCAAATGGAGTTTCTTCTTCTCTTCCCATGAGGTGAACTGTTGACCCAAATCATTATCCTGTAAGGACGAAAACTTGGTGTATCTCCAGAAGTGAACGAAGTTTTGTTCATATGAAACAGCCAGCTAATCCGTTTGTCGAAGTTGTATTTGAGCGGAAGTGATAAAACAAAGGCCTTCAAATAACCCTCTTGAAATAGCTCTCCTTAATAGGTAATCAAAGTTGTACAGACCAAAAATGGGTCTGCGTTTTTGTGTGAACACATGTTGAGACAGCGGTTTGTCGGTGTTGGCAGTTGGCGGAGAAACGGGAGTTTCGTTGTAAGCCTTGCCATTTCCACCGGAGTTGGTCCAAAATAAGAAAAACTTCATTTAGAAAAGTCCGTCGTAAATATAAATTATTTCACACACATTTACTCAAGTTGTTTCTGACACGAAACCCTAATTACTGTTAATGAAGTAGTAATCCCATTTTTATGAATACTGAAGCCCGCTGTTGAAGGTAGCTTTTCACTTACAGTAGGTCAACTCAGAGGGATTACAATTATCGATTGTTACAACATCCCCGAAGGTTATTCTGATATCAATCCCTGAAACAAATAGAACCCTTCTGATGGATTACTGGGTGAATAGGAATTTCATTTGTCCCCGCATCAGTCTGGTTTGCTTTATGTTTGCTTTAAGGTTGCTTAAGTGGCCCCAATGGGATTCCCTGGTATTGTTCTGTATCTACGGAATGGTCCGAACTATGCTGATATTGTGAACACATTGAGGCCGAAGGCTGGAACGGAAATATCATGTTAACATCTCCACATTTTGAGAGAGTTAACATTCACAAATTTTTTAAACAGGTCAGGTCGGCAAATCGCATTGCATAACATTATCCGGGAAATGCAGCGACAACGGAACCGCAAGATATAACATTCGAAACAAAAACCCCATTTTGAAATGTCAGGTCATTCAGTGACGTACAATCAAATTTTACTAGTCCGACTAGAATTGGAGGTCTCTTAGTGTGGTCCATTATTTACCTATTACGCCGGTGCCGTCCGCTCAGTATTGACTGACCTACTGACTTATAACAATAGCAGAGAAATCCATCTTAGACTAATAACGAGTCGCTGACTAGCAATATAAGAATCATCAAAGTGTTGTGTGAACTTCTTCGCATGGAAGAACTACGGTATAGTGCAGTGCTAACGTATTGCAAAGTGTGGCAACAAATGTGTCTCGTCGATCGAAGCTGTCAAAGATAGAAGGAAGCTGGTTGCCGGAATGGGTCAACAGTACCATTAAAACACATGTATTCCACAGCAATTTGGAACACAAAACCACCTGAGCAATATTTTTGATCAATGTCTCCGCCTAAACTGTATGTATGCAAATGAATCAGTCCATGTGACTGCATTCACACTTTGTGCATACCTTATGCCTGACCTTGACAACTGTCCTCAGCGGTCACGGAACTCTAGATCACACAATTGCAACACTCACTGTTTTGCCAATCGAACCACTGACCAAGGCAGGCCAAGTTTATATCCTGGTAAAGAAGGTTAGCTCCTAGCAACTGTTGATAAACATGGACAGGCCGTTAGCTAGTCTCTGAATCTATTGTTGTATGACAAACAGTTTCGTTGTGAGTGTTATATGACAGGCGGTTTCGTTGTGAGTAGTATACTACTCACAAGTAGTATGTTACCCACAGGAGACATTCAGAAACAAAAGGGCAAGCTGCGAACGCCAGGAGTACGAAGGACAAGAAGAGACTATCGAAACAGTGTGTACGCGCTACGGCAGAAGTTCCATCAAGGCGAATGACAATGACGTATGTGAATGCATGTCTAACGCGCAAATGAGTGTACGCGTTTGTGGTTTGATTTTTGACATGACCTATACGGGCGTTTGCGCAATAAATAAATCCTCAGGCCAAGCGTCTTTTGCGGTAAAAACACTATTACAATTAATATCAAACTTTCACTTAAAATTGCCGCTTAAACATTCATCCACTTATTCAAACAATGGTGGTAGTTGGAGAACAGCATTGTCTTAACCCCATTCACTAACAAACAGATATTTCACAATTCGTTTTCAATTCCACAAATGCTATGCGTAAACTTTGTGGGTTTAGACAGTACTCAGCCGAACATGTGTATGTGGCACATGTTTCATGTGCGGTTGCGTGTTCAGATTTTTACCTATTCTGACCTGGCTCATTTGGTGTCTGTGAACCAGCTCAATTGTATACACAACAATCACGACTTGCGTGGACAAATCTGGGCTATCATCTATCATTCAAGTTCACACAAACGCACATTCAGGTTGGTGGTTTTAAAAATAGGCGGCATGTTAATTTATTGTGATCGATTTAAAATCAACGGTTCGTCTGAAACGAGGTTTTGATCAAGCTCGTTTGATTAACGTTTACGGATTTTTGTGTCTACTTTTATCTCTGAGCGACAAAATGGCCACAGTGACGATTTTGATTGCCCAAATCAACCTAAAGGTGAAAGAAAGCGTGGTCACAGTACGTCTCGACAACCGAGGGAGACAGTGAGCACTGCGTTGCATTGTTTGATTCCCTGATCTTTACACACGAATAACTTTTGAGTAAACATTAGCCATTCGCACGGACAAATATACGGTTCCCAAACAGAATGCGCTAGAACTAGATATTGATGTTAGAATGGAATCGGTGACAGCCGGTATTAGGTGCCTATACAAGTTCAACAGGTTGAACATCTGTCGTTAAACTGGTCCTGAAATGACAACCTCCTATCAAACTTCGACCTTTTATGTGGATTTCTTGGTCCTACTCTGAGGAGACTAATCGAATTATAAATTTGTTTCAGGGGTCAACAATGGTATTGTGAACTGCGTCCAAATTTAACGCTAACTCCTTTTATCCGGAGCGAGCTGGTCGAAAAATACCCTATTTCATAATTATACCGTTTGTGTTGTTCCTCTGATCTTCAACTGTATCTAACTGCATTAATAAAAGCTTTTCGGGCACACTTGACTAGTTTGCAAACTATAGTATGCGATAACCAGGTAGACTATTGAAAGGTATCATCAGTATGCTAGCAAATTATAAAATATCGGCTTGTTCGTTTTGATTCTTCGCAGGATGACAGTAGAGTGACCGAGAATATCACACTAATCTGCCCACTGTCTTATCGGCACTACAAATGGCATATGTTTGAGTGAACTACGAAACTTTCTGGACCGGGTTATCTATAGTACGCGTTTGCCCTTTGAACGTGCATTTAATCACGTCAGCAGCAGCTATAACTGGAGTTCCAATTATCAGAACAAAAAGAACATATGCGATTGTGTTCAAGTGTTGTCCAAAATTACCGGCTTTCCGTAAATAAAAGGCAAAACAATGGTACACAACGAGATAACGAGGGGTACGGAAAAGCCGGATTACAATAATTTCCCAGAAATTTTTCTTCTGGACTGTTTATGACCTACCAGCACAATCAATGTACGGTTATATCCACTCACCAAATTTCCAACTGGATCCGGTTGTTTTCAACAATAAAGATTTTCTTTGCCAAATCGATACCTGTAAGTCGAAAAGAAACAGTTATAGTGAATGTACAACAGTCAGTATAGGTCAGTTACCAGTCACATCTATATCCGAATGGTCACTCTTTAACGGCTTTAGTATGTTGTCAGAGAAGAATGGTTAAGTAGCAAGTTGGACGTACTAAACTTAATATGCTAGTTGGTGGACGTTTATGGAACCCCGTTAAACAAACCGACTGATGGGTTCGATCGGTGTGAATTGGCTGTATGGCCTATTGTTTTAGAATTGCACTATTATCGTAATGAAACCAATATTTAGGTGAGTCATTGTTTCCGAAGAGGTCTTTTCCTGGTCGGTACAGTCATATTGTATCATGACAGGAGTTCATCTAGATGTTTGTAGGATTTGCTTGAAATATCATTTGATATTCTTTCGGCTAGGCTCAAACGTGTTGTACTTCAGTCCACTACTACACGGTTTGTTCTATGCTAGCTAGCTCCAGTTACAACCTATGCACAGCACTATGTACCTTCACCTATGATGTTTAGTTTGTTGGATTCGTGCCAGAAGAGGTCAACATTTAAATAGTTTCCTCTACTGTTCAAGTAAAAACAATTGCAGGTGACATATATTGTCATACCGAAAGAAAATATCTGCATAATTTTGGAGTTTTTCTGGCCTTAGAACTAATGCACTGTCTGGCTGAAGACTAGTACACAATTTGTTCATGAGATATTTGAACAGGTGCTCAAAATTTGCTGAGGGCACTTTTTGTGATTGCTGTTCCCTTCAACCCATGAATATTAGCTGAAGGTCAACGAACTTTGAAATGCAGGCGTCAGAATGGAAGTATTTGCATATTCGAGTAAGATTAAAAAAAAATGGCAGTCTTTATCACCCTATCATACAAAGGAGAAGCTACTAATGAAATTATTACCCGCCGAGTATATAATGCAGTCGACAGAGCGTATCCTGCAGCACGGATCATCGTATCGTTCAATACCTGCCCGGTACTGTTGCCACACCTCAAAGATAGCTTGCCAAGGTTTTATTCGTCTTTTTGTGTTTATTCTCTTACCTGTTGTTGTCTAGCAGGTTAAGCTGGGGGAACCACAAGGCGGCTATCAGAAAGGATTCGTGAAAACCTCCCAAAATGGCTTCGCAACGGTTCGATAAGACCCATTTCCAGTGCAATCGGTTCTCGTCTAATTGACACTGGTCATCAAATTGAGCCAGATGAAGCCTTTCGAGTCGTCTACAAGGTCCGTCAGACCCACTCCAGAGCTGTCAGGTTGCGACTGTTATCCACGGTTGAGGCAATTGCCATCATACACAGTTCGTGCAAACCCTAAATCTCCCTTGGCCGACTATTCCACGCTCACTTGAAACCCAAACAGGCGTGAACCACTTGACACCGCCGAATGCATGTCTCATGGCAGGCACGACTGATAATGCCACACATTCACCAACGCTCCCACTCCCCTTCATTAGACTGTGATCCGCCCCATATCAAAAGCGAGCATTAAGTGGTCAATGTTGAGGCCTTTTGGGTGGTCTTTAGAATGTCCGATAACATGAAAGACCGTTTGAATGAAAATACTGTACAATGCCAAAACTGGCAAAATCAGATTGATTGGCCCAGGCTTGGATAACCAAAGGTTATTCAGCCAGAAGTCACTTCTGCAGTGACCTCAAATCAACTAGATCAATGAAACCTGCGCGAACCAATCAAAGAACGGAGGAACTTGGTAGGACAAACTAATCAAAACAGCAGCTTCTTTGTAGCCGGCCCCATATAAAGTTCGGTCAACTTATGTCACTACTGTGTAATTGTACTGGTCTAGTGGTGAATTGTGGTTCCTCAGTATGTCCCTATTGTCTCTAACTTTTATTCTCATCCGTGTAAAGACTACAAAGTATAGATTGAACATCACCCACAGTTGATCGCAGCTGTCGCATTCCCATAGACTATCCAGTCGGTCCATTTCGGAAAGAAGCACTAGACTCGAGTTTCGCTCTCATTAGAGCCCATCAGGAGTGCATATCATCATCGCCACTGCCGGGACTTGAACCACGGACATTCTGTTCATGAGGCAACCGTGTTTACCACTGCGCCATTGACCTCACGTTAGGCACGACCGAATTATCATATGTGAACGCTCATCCACTTTCGCTTGTGAGTATTCATTAGGGTCGCTGTTTGTATGCAAGTGCAAAACATATTCCTATGGTTCTGAGAAGGACTTAATTCGCGTTAAATGCTTTCAGCAATGTTTTCCTATTTTTAACCATTGCTGTCCAATAAGTCAACTTTACATTCCAAGTTGAGCGTCACCCACAAATGATCGTAGCTGTCGCATTCCCACTAACTTTCCAGTCGGCCCCTTTTGAAAAGAAGCACTAGACACGCTTGTGAGTAATCATCAGGTTGCCCGATCGTCTCGAGAGGAGACACATTTACTCTCTGTCAACTTCAATGGATAAAGTGGGTGAGCGTTCACATATGATAATCCGGTCATTTCCAATGTGAAGTGCAATGGTAAACGCGGTTGCCTCGTGAAAGCGTGGCCAGAGTTCTAGTCCCGGCAGTGGTAAGGATATGCACTACTGACGAGCTCTAATGTGAGCAAAATTCGAGTCTAGTGCTTTCCCGATTAATCATCAAATTTACATTGACAAACTTAGGCAGTCCCCCCCAACCCGACACACAAAATCTCAGTTCAGGTTGCCTTAACGTCTGTTCAGCTGATATTATCATTGACGGCCACAGAGGTTTGCCGAGCCCGATTGCATACTGACACATGAAACTCCAACTCCTATGCGGATGCACCAACGTGCTATGCCCGGTTTACTCTCTCCAGCGTCAAAATACACAGTGCGTGTATACTCTCATTCGTCGCGAGCTTTTTGAGTAGGCACTTATGGTAAAACTAATCAAACCAGGCTAAAACGATGACAGTAAGTCCAAGACGGTTACCACCTACAGAAAGCGATGGTCGTAAGCGAATTTATTTGGCCAAAGGCTGAAAAACGGAAGGACAATAGAACTGTCTGATAGAAAAATTCCCGAAATGGAAAGCACGACACAACGCTGTAGAAACTCCTCATAAATGCACTGAATTAGTTTCCGTATTGCCTCACAGTCACTTGCCTACTAAGTACACCACATTAGATGAGCTTGTGTTCGGTTAAGCTTCGTGTGTTAAGGGTGACCAATCATTGAGGTTTACGTACATGCACAGCCGCACGAACTACCAGGTGGCTAAAATATCTTTTGTTTACTAAACCAACTACCATTTTGTTCTGAATAAGAAATTAGAGGATATCGTTTGCCCACTGATTGATACAATCGCTCCCACCCATTTGTTCAGTTACCCTAAATATAAGACTGATGTATTTTATCCTCTGCAGCTATGGTGACATCTGCCAGCTTGGATAGACTGCTATGTTTTCGATGTTTGTTGACTAAGGATTATTACCAATTTCGGACATCTGTCAGATTAAGATCTTGCAGGCGTGATGTCCAGAAAGTGGTGTGCAAGTTATTCACCAGATAAAGCACCCCATGAGTTGAGGTGTATCCTATGGAAAATATTTTGCGGGTAGCCAACAAGATATCTGAAATTTCTGTATTAGGTAAATATCAGTTCTGTTTAGAAGCAAGGTACAAGAGCCGTCTGGTTTGTAACTTTGATTACCGGACAGGTCCATGAAAGTAACTCGAAATATGTGGTAAAGCTACCGAACAAGTCACGAAAAGCAAAATATGATGGTTGAGTTAAGAGTAGTTGGAAACGCTATACACGGTACGATAAGGTGTGTCTGTGACCCTGCTGGAATGTTGGACCGTAAACAACCACTTATGAAATATACGATAATTTAGCCACATCAACATAGTCCCCTAGCCGCTGGATTGTGTCACCCCAAAATTGGTGAATATGAAAGGTTTTGTGGCACAGAAAATCTCCCGGCGTGATCGTTCGGGAAGACAAATAACTAATAGAAGCACTTAATTGCAGTTAGTCTAGTTCAGCAGTGGTACTAACCTCAAGTTCTGACTAACCGAGTTCTTCAAGACGGCAAGAAGACGTACACTGCGGGACGCAAACAATGCGTTTATTCTCATCACTCGATTACAAGAAACGTTCGGCTATATAGGCTAAACGTGTACCGATAAAACAGTGAAATGAACGAGCATTACATGGGTGCAATCTAGGTTAACTGCTAAAGTAACGAAGTTGATTGCGTCCGCACTTTCTGCCAAAAGAGAGCCAGTGCGTGACGTTTGATCAGCAAGACCTTGGAGAACACCAACAACCTAGGGTTACGCATGCAAAATAGGACTATTAACAAATTGACGGGGACAAGCACATGGCCTGTTGCGATTGGGTGTTTTGCGATCGAAGACGCCGGATGTCTGTTCGTATGTTGGTATGTTGACCTTCGTTGAGTCAATGTTTGCACTAGCCAATTCGGGTGTGTGCTGCACCTCCTTATGTCGTAAATTTCGGTCCGTTCTGCCAATGTATGAGTCACTGTAGCTTCAAGTGAATTGGTAGATAAGACGAGAGGCAGAGTTTTCCAAGAAATAACGATCGAGGCAGTGGAGACTCATCCTGCGGGTGAAAAGCAACAAGCGCAGTTCCGCCGCGGATTATGCGCGGCCAATGGCAGATGCCACCTTTCGACTTACATCGAGTGATCACCCGTGTAAGGAAGAGTGATGATAACTTGCTTCTTCGGAGCTGATTGCGGTTGGGAAGTAACCCCTCGTTCCTTACAATAAATTTCAATAAATTTGGTCGAATATCCATTCGTAATCAGAACGTTCTTCAAGAGCCTTTCTTTGGACTTCAGGCGGTCGACCGTGTACAGTTTGCTTGCCCGGTGAAAAATAATTCACCGAGCAAGGAAAGTGTGCACGGCCGAACTCACTATTTCAAATTTATCCGAGTTCTGCTCACACAGCCTTGCTCAGAATGAAAGAATATGGTTTCAACATGCAATACGGCTACTTATTTGTGCCCAGTAATAAAACTTTATCAAAATCTTAGTTTGCAACAGATAATGACAGGACTTTTAGCAGAATACTCAGACGGGTAAAGTCAGTTGTTGTGACCAGTCGATATTTTTGTTACGGAGACCTGTTCCACTTGTGTTGTCTGGAAGTCAAGATTTGAACCAACGAGGAAAACAGTTCACTATGGACACGGTTTAAATCTACGCTTGGCTGCTACTGATTTGAAGTTCATCCTGGTAGATCCGATAGCCTAGTTTAATCACCTTGGATGGCGACTCTGACGGTCACTCATAACTTAACATTCTTGTAAAATATGTTCGCGAAGCAGTAAGTGAAACGATTGTGTTTATCTATCATTGTGATTGTGCACCTCCAACCAGCTGGGGTGGTTCACCCAAATGAAACAAAAGGACATCTCTGGCTATAGTGTTCACCAATCCTCAATCATAATGAGCATTTATGTAAGATCACATATGAAGGAGTGTGGACAAGATTCGACCTAACTGTTTGCTTGTGGAGCTGTAAGTAACTCTGAAGGACAAATGAAACCGCCTCTTTTGAAGCGTAGTCAAAAGACTGATGGCAAGCGAGTTGGGAAGAGCGGATACAGTGATACCATTGAGGCATGGAGCAACCAAAAGCTGACGAACAACCGATTAAGAATGTGCAAAGCTCGCTGATTCTTGAGGATTTATCGCCTACTAAACAGTTTATTACGGTTGATGTTAATATATCTTCTTTCATGTGGATCTGTGTAACTTTTTCAAAAACTGAGTTTCACAACTTACGGGTTTTATTGTTGCGACTATCATCCGCATGAAAATCATGCCAAAACTCTGATAATGTTGGACATAGGACGATAACCATGAACAAAACACAATAACTGATTGAGATTTCTATCAATGAGGCAACTAACTGGATTATTCTAACCAAATAACGTCACAACAGCTTGAACACAGAAGCCAACATTAGGCTTCTTTTGCTTTTTGAAAACTCTCTGAGCTTACAAAACACTGTAATGTATTCAAAAAATGACCTCCTGATCAAACAGCTATCAAAGTCAGGTTGACCACTTAGTGTGTAGATACTTTTCACACTGGTGGTGTTGTTCGTAGCTCGGGTTGATGGTTTTGGTATGTTCGCCGAGCTTGGCATTTGAGTTGCAAACGTTTTATCACTAAGCGAGGTGACATCATCAGTGCGTAATCGTTTTAGCGTATAGTTTTTAAGCGTGGAGGTTGGTGAAGTTCGATGGATGCCTGCTCTTATATAGCAGAGTGAGTTGACCTTCTGACCTGACAGAGAGCGACCAACCAGAATTCAGGTTGAGAATATAAATATCTCTTAAAGACAAATGGACTTTTTAAACCCTTCATGAGGGTTATGTTAGAGGTTAGGCCGGATACATTAACTTGGCCGTCTATTCTAATCATAAGGAATATAAGACTTCACTAAATCGTGCGCAACGAGCTATATCAAACTTCCTGGTGGGTTTTTGTAACGCTTTGGTGGTTCACGGAACGACGTTTTCATGTAAAACCGACGTTACATTTACTTCCTCTGTTATAATAATTAACCTCTACGAGAGCAATTTTATGAAATCAGCTACAAGAAACTCAGACCGTAAGAAAATCCTAACAGGACGTTATGGAAAACTCAAGAGTTTATGCTTAGAATTATGCAACGTATCCATTCTGTGCATGCCTGGACGCAACAGACTGTCTCCGAGATCACTTGATCAATTTAAAACATGCCACATAATCTGATTTGAAAGCTTTCTCAGTCATTGGTCTTGAACGAATATATGGGGCTTTTATTCGTAAGGCTATTTTGAATATTTTGACCTTGGCTACATTTGACATATGATCTCTAACGCCAGTAATAGCAATTAATTGTCTGTTGATTCAGGTTTGTCCCATGATTGAACGTTCGTATCTTAGTCGAATTTCTGGTTCTATTCTCTAATTCCGTTGTGTATTTTCATACTTTTTATTACTATGTTGTTTTACTATTTGCGAGAAGCGGAACTCCATTATGAATCTTGTTTTGTATTACCTTGTACTGTTCTATCGTCCTTCACTACAAAATCACTTGCGAATAATTAGAATACGTTTGAAAATGCTGGAAAAAGTGTTTCATCCACATGAACCATGTGGATCCAGGCAAATGTACAGTCCACAGTGAGCAGACGTTTGACGCTTTCGACGATCTGACCCATCCACAGATATCTACTTATCAAACATGAAAATACCCCCAGCTGTCTTCGTATTCAATTCCAATGTGTTGTAATTAAAATCGGTTCACGCTCAGCACAAACATAAGTGGTTACGTCGGCCAGCAACCATTCGTATAGGAAGGCAGCTTTTAATGCACAGCATGTATGTTGATTTGACGTGGATTTTTATATAGGTTATCTTACCAAACATGACAGAAAGCTTAAGAATGTGCACACCGGGTGAGTCACAGAAGCGTTCCCATAGTGTTACGTCTTTAAACCGCAGTCCGCAAAGAATTTCTACCAAACATCACTCACACAGTCGACTAAAACTTCCTTTTAACCTTGCTGTCTATACACACCTATCCCAACCTCGTCGCCCCAAATCTTGTGCAGTACTGGAAAGATTGTGGGAAAATGTGTTCCGACCGAATTTGTTTTCAGTTGTGCCTGGATGTGATGAGTGACTGTAAGCATGCAGAAGTAATGACTAACAAACCGGTAGGTAGTAGAAGATTTTGGTTAATGTAAGTTGTACATTAGTCAGAAGTGATGGAAACTTTTCCAACTAAGACTGTTTAGTCAGCCACTCTCGAAAAGTGGCGCTAGACCTGAGCCTCGATAACCTAAGAGATCGTCAGTTTTGCACCTGTTGGTCACGGTCGGGATCTGGACTTCAGCCATATTTTTGTGAAGCAATAGGGTTGGCCACAGCGCCAACGAACTCACATTAGGTACAGTGTACATATGACGTGAAATCGATCAGTCATATTCATCTATGATTAATGCTCTAGAAAAAGCTCTAACAACAGGGGAAACTCGATAAGCTGTTTGTTTCTGAAACAGGCTCACTAAAATTTCTACGAGAACTCGACAGCTGCGGTAACTTTTCAGTGGTGTTCAAATTATACTTGCTGAAATGCCCAACTTCCGCCAGTGAGCAGTTCGATTTCTTTTACAAGTGAGTTGTCTGACAGATGCAATGATTCAAATGAGATCAAATTGTGAAAAATCAGGGTTTTGACTGGATTCAATCGGGCGACAGGCAGAGCATGCTCAAACGCGGCAAGCGCACTATCAGGTGAGCTACAAAGACACACCAAGAGCTCGGAAATTTCACACTTAAACCGCTGTTCCACTGTCTCACATGTAGTCGAGCAAATGATCCAGAAGATTGACTGCCCCGGCACCATTTCTCCAACAGTTCACGCCCAAATCCACCAAGGCCACTGCCAAGTCTGGAAATTGTATTACTACTGAGGGGTTTGGCGGATTCAATGAATCAGATGAGACGTGATTTTAAGAAATCAGGGCTTTGGCTGGATTCGAACCATCGACAGCATCACTTGCAATCAAAAATGACCGAACATTTACTTGTGACAATTCAGTCAAGCTTAATTTGGAGTGACTGAGGTTTTTCTTTGAAGAGTTTAACTGAAGCTTTTATGGAAATGGAGAGAATGGAAGTGTAAGAGTAGTGACCGTCTGCCAGTGAGCCAATCTAATTCAACTCATTTATTCCCACCTCTGTGGTTTTCATCTGTTGTCGAAACGACCACCACCAAATAGTCTTGAGAAACAGAACAACCATATATCCGTCACCTCACCTCAAGTGACTGAGTGATTGTGACGGCGGACAGAATTCTCAAGTTGGCGACAAAACCAGTTGTGGTACTCAAAGATCTGGTTTAGGAACCAGTATCATGTGACAGTGGCATATAACCTTCTATTCATTGCCAATATTTTTACCGTAACCTTGCCTGTCACGACCATAAAATTTAGTGTGTGATAATGATCGATCCGCAAGTTTGACCCAGTTTTATGGGCTAAAAATCAGACGGAGATGTAGTCAAAATGGGACGCTCACCATGGAGCACTTGCTAGCGTGGAACAGTTAAAATATCACTATTGTTATTTATCGATTTCTACCCGTTAACAAACTGAAAACAAAGCTGTGTATAAGTCCTACATGTTGTATGAAATTCATACTCAAAGAAGTTTTGGGTCTGAGATGGCGTAATCCCACATCAGCTATTTAAAGAATAAACCCTAAATGACAACGGAACTGTGAAAATAAAGATATATAGACAATCATATGTTTCCAATAATTCATCTTCAGGCTAGTACAATTATATAAGGAGTTAATACAGTTAGATCGAGATATCGATCAGAATTATTACAGAGAAACTAGGTCACTGGTCAGTCAACTGGTAATGGCTTGACTGGTTCGTTACTTCTCAGGTTTTATAACAAGGATAAACTAACAGTTCAGACCTCAACTATGTATATCTACACAATCACTTGTTCCTGTGGAGCAGGTTATATTGGTCGAACGTCAAAACAGCTTTCGAAACGAATCCAAGAACACCATCCACGGTGGCTCGGGCACGGGGAATCACGATCGCTAAACGGTGCTATCCTCGATCGTCTGGTTGAAAACGGGAACCAGGTGAAAACTGATCAAGCGTTCACAGTGGTACATCGCGTGTCATGCAACCCATCAAAAGCGGTCCGAATTAGAACACTTTGTACTGACAAAGCTATTGGAATCGGGCTGCTTGATTCGGTATCACGTCATCAAAAACAGTTTGTTCAGGCGCTGCACCTACCATGACCACAAATCCACCGGATCGATGGCCACCCTGCTCGGCCAAATCAATGGACAAGCGTGACGTAACCAACCAATAAAGCCATTACCAATTGACTGACCAGTGACCTAGTTTCTTTGTCATAATTCTGATCGATATCTCGATCTAACTCTATTAACTGTTTGTATAATTGTACTAGCCTGAAGATGAATTATCGAAAACATATGATTGCCTATATGTCTTTATTCTCGTTATTTTAGTGAGCATATTTGAAACGTCGAGGGAACAGTGAAAGTTGGAGTTTGGTGGAAACAGACACGTTAACAGTATCACACCTACCGATCGTCGAAATCGTCCCTGGATTGAACGGTTCTCCCATAAGGGCTTGTAATATGGAAGTTTTTCCCACTCCTGAGTTACCCAGTAAAAGTACCTTGTACCGAGCATCGAAACGGTACTCGCCTGCACCTCCACCATTTCCATTGGTATGGGCGGCCTGGCTGCGTCTTTTGGTCGTCGATTTTGCTGGTGTTTTAGTTGGCATCGTTGATGAACCTCGGTTTTGATATTTCGCCACTCCGTTGGACGTATTTGTCGGCGGATAAGTAGTAGAAATAGCCAGTTGTCGTACATCGGGCACAGCCAACTCGACGATATCATCCGTTTGTCCAAATGTATAAGCCATTGAATGATACAGGGTTAGTTATATCTGTTTTGTAGAATGCACCGGACACTTTCCTGTTGGCTATAGCTATAACAGACAGAATTAAGTTAGCTGGGTTTGCAGAAATTGACATTTTATTATCAGTCAAAAATGTAACATGCATTTTACCGTAAGTTTCGATGGATTTGAACCCAAACCGGTGAAACATGAAAGTTGATGTTACTGTTTCATGTTATCATGTAAACACGGCATAATTACTGGGGCATGGTAGAAAATGATCTCTCTCACTTCAACCATCCGAGGTCTACTTCATCGTTACAGAAAGGACTGAACTGAGATTGAAATGGCTATTTACTTTTGTAAGAGACAAATAAAATAAAACAATCAGTTCCACCAAGTCAATAGAGTATGAGATATTTCGTGTACCTTTGTGCACGAAGAAGATAAGGCTAAGTCAAGATACTGTTGCAGTTTTCACGAAATACAAGTTACAGTTGTATTATCATACCTGACAAGGAGTAAGTTACAAACGATTTATGTTACTGCAGTTTTGCGATAATTTTGAATAGGAACAGTCAATGTTTTTCTAGACAGTTTCTTTTAAAGGGAAAATATCCAAAGTTGAAGCTTCAAGGAAGCCAATACTCTATTGGTTACAGACTGCGACAGTTTTTTGAAGAAATACGCGTTATCAACTTTAAGGTGCTTACGTCTGCAAAAATAATATTTTCCAAAGCGCAACTTGCTCACTAAACTCCAGACTACCAAAATAACGGGATTTGCCGTGGGTCGAGGATATGTTTGGAATGCATGGTGTAGACCGTGATTTGTACCACCTTCCTAAGCAGCACCATTTGCGACGGACCAAATGAGACAAGTGATGTGATTTGGATATACGCGATCGGACGGATAAACGTAATCCACTTCATGGTTAAGTCAAACTGGTCTCGACTCCCAGCGTCTGGATGCCTGATGACGTTAATGATTTTTGATGTTCTTTGTTAAATAAACATTGCAGGTGTGACCGGTTGCATACTTGTTTCAGTTCGTCAGCTTAAAACAACAGGAATGGAATTGGAACAACAAGCGCTGACAAAAGATCCCGCTCTTCTTATTTACTGAGTGGAAAAAATCGTATCAAAAATTCACGTAAGCAAAAGAGGTACGAAAATATTGTGGGTGGTTCGCAATAAGAAAAATGAATTACAAATGTTTGACTGTACAGTGAAAGAAAGAATGGTAAATATTTCCGGACAAACCATACAAAAGTAATGAGTCACCTAATACTCCGAATCGTAATGTTGGTTTCTTAACTGACGAAACTATCTTGTTTGTGATCAAGATGATGTTTACGTAGTCATGACGGATCACTGCGTGGTCAAAAGTTGGATGCTCATAGTTGACTAAAACAGTTACGGAATATACAGCCTTATCGATTGCAAAAAATCTTGTAACGTCTTCCATTTAATCCTGTTATATGGTTTAGCACATTATTACGTAGTCGTTAGAAGTTATTGACGTGCTTCGATGCAGTCAACCTCTTCACCTTGGAGCTGATTGGCGTCTAAAATGGGAAAGACTGAGACTGTTTTGGTTTGTCTGTCCAGTCATGTATTTGTGTGTATTTATAACAAGTGGTTATTTAGTTCTCCGTTAGCGTTTGATAAGCGAAGACCAAAATTTTAATATCCGATAACAAATGCTTTTTATATGGGTTCGATAGGGGGGCGGTAGATAACATAATACTGAAGCGAGAGATTTCAGTCAACAGTTTCTGTCTGGTTTGAGTCATGAGACTTAGTTACATAACGTTGACCACGTGAGTTGTACGAAATCTGCGGGAGATACGTCACATCCATGCAATCATTCTGTTCTGGGTTTGCGCACAAGGCCATGGAAGGTTTAACGTTTTGACTAGCCGTTTTTGAGCGCGTAGTGGTGGTGAGTATAGGCGAATTGCAATCGCCTCTGCAATTGATAGCATACGACCTTTGACCTGTTTCTATTGTATCCCGCATATTCGGTAGATTGGTCTGAACGATTCGGTCCGATTGATCCGATGGTTTGATTCGATCAGTATTATGTTATCTACCGCCCCCCTATCGAACCCATATAAATGTGTTGTATTTAGCCTGATGATGAAACACCGAAATCGAGCTTGTTTGCTACGCGTTTCTTCTCATGACTAAACCGGGCATATTCACAGTATTGAAACAAATGCCTTTTCGACTTTCTGACGAATTGAATAGATGAAAACCAGCTACTCACATTTGATTGTTGATTCAACAATCTACTCTGTTGTAACTGTCTGCCTGGATGTGTGCAGCCTTACGACACTAACTAAACAGGCTATATACATGCTGACAACAGATAATGTCAGCTGAAGTAAATTTTTTCTATAAATCTCATGCATTCTTTCTACTGAGTAAAGTTACAAGACAATGACTGGAGTAATTCACTTGGCGGAACCGGTGGCTCATCTGACTCACTTTTTGCGGGTGTTGTAGACAAAGTAGCCCCTCTGGCATCGCGATGTGGTCAGTTATATCAATCCTGGACGCTCGATATGAAGAAGCTGACTCAGTGGACAATGTTTTTAAACATGGTTAATAGTGAACATCATTTCATTTTTCCTCGGTACCGTTCGCTTTAGCAGTTTGTAAATATTGCTTAGGCCCACTTAACAGACAGAAAGTGTACAACTTTCTGGTCTGCGATGAGACAGTCAGGTTTTTCTCGTTGCCGTGCCGTTGAATGACCCCAGTACCACACGAACGTTAAACTATTCACTGGAATTTGTATACAGATTCAATAAAAAATGACTCAATGTTGATTTTTTTTAAAGAGGTGGATAGATTGCATCTTTAGCACAGTCACTGATACGTTGTTATAATCAGAAGATTATAGTAGACACATAGGGTAGATATCCCAGTTCCAGCTTTTGTGGACTAAGCTTGAAAATACCAGGTGTCTGCCATATACGAGTCAACTTTTATGGCGATACCGTTCGATTGCTTTATTTAAATTTCTAATCCACAACCTGCAGTGTAATCACTAATTAACTAATTAACATTTGTAAAAGGAACTGACAAAATTTCTTCGCAAACTATCAGTTATATTTTTGCATTCTAATGGTTATCTAAAAAGGTTCGTGAAACCACATAATAGACCGAAACTGCCATCGGAACAGATGGCCACTGTGAGAAAAAAGAAGAATTATATAGAACTGCATTTCAGAGATAATAAGGATATGTTTCGCACAACGTAAAGGTTTATAAATTCGATCATACGAGCAATTAGTGTGGCCGAACTCCGCGTATTAGGTCAGAACCAGGAGCTAACTGTATTTTCACTCAAAGGAAGTCAGTCCATCGGTAATCAATCGACTGAAGCCGGCCCTGTGTGTTGAGAAACAACCATTTGCGAACTTGACACTGTAATAGTCTTGGTTACTTTTCCTAACCCACTGACTGACTATTCTTCTCACCCCCTAATTGGTCAGTATTGAAAACCATTTCATGCTATTGTAAATCTGGTACTTACGAGTCAATATGAAATGATCGTATCTACCAGTTTTCTTTTTCCAAACGTTTTGTTCAAACTACCGAAGGGAATGCACTGTTTGCAGTTATAGTCACAATCATCCGATTTCTTATTGCTGACACTTTCCACGAATTTGTTTATTTTAAAAAAAATTGCTTTTCAGCATACAGTCGGATTGTTGCTATTTCTACCTTGATCATTTCAAGAGTTTACACGTTCGACTAAACATCCGATTGACGATTGTCTCACTTTTGTCTGTTTACTCAACAGGATGATCTACAATAATGTCAGAGCTGATATTCTCAGGGACAAAACTCCCAATTATTTATAACTTACTACATACGGTATGAATTTTCTACTCCGAGATCATATATTTCGTCTATATAATCACTCATAGTAAGCATTTAGTGAAACAATGATTAGTACGCTGTCCCCATAGGCACGAGGACCACAGTTCCACATTTAGTGTGTATAGAAGAATACACTACTATTGAGCTGTAACTTGAACAAAGCTCGAATTTAGTGATTGTCTCAGGAAACCGTTGACCAAAACAATCCATCTGGAATAACTGTCAACTTTATTGAGTTAATCACGAAACAACCGCATAACTACACAGTGGTTGTGCCCAAACAATTGAGGCGAAAAGCGCAAAAAATAACAAACAATGGATAACTTAAAATTAAATGACGGTTTGTCATGAAGGGTGAATGTTACAGAATGTGGAATGACTGACCATTGAAAGCCTATCAAAAAATGTTCAACTTTGACCGTATTTTTAAGACCAGTTCAAAATGATCGCATGTATACATTTGACCACCTAGGTAGCATGAAATTCCTTTAAGATGGTTTACAATCAGCATGCCCGTCTGGCGTATGTAACTTTACGTGCGTATGTTCATAGATCCAGAGAAAGCAGTCGGGGCAATAGTTCACGACCTATTATATTTCTTTAAAAGTTAGTTCCAAGTAGTTAGCTACCGGGAGGTGAGCATTCATACACAAATTGCAACATTGCATTCCGTAGCACGGTCACAAAGTAACTGAACGACTACAATTATTTCTTCGGGAGATTAGCTGTTTTATAAAAAGCTCAATTGTAAAATCTCGGGCTTCTGTCCGACGAGAACTAGCAATAGAAACCGCACGTCTGTAGCTAGCATGGGATTTAAGGCAACGACCTATGTTCAAGATCTCACAATAATTAGTTCAATTAACCGTTTGCCTTCACCAAACCTCTTTCGTCGTCTATAAACCTGAGTTTGGAGAACCATGTGTTTCGATCGAGCTCATCTGCAGCCAAGCACGAGTGGTAGTTACGTTTCCATGAGTGCTGTGTTGATCATCAGTCGACTTCTCACAGATTATTCTTTGATGTGGAGAGCAAACTTATTTATTGACTCAGTGAACACTTGTTAATAATTTTTCTTACAATCAGTCGTAAGTGATTTTTGAATCTACTGACTTTATTTGTAGGTCAGTTTTTATAATATTAGAGTATCGGTTGAAATGCTCGATAAAGGCGGTCAAATGTTTGTCATTTCGGGGTCATACAACGATATGAGCGTATAATTAGTAGCTAATACATCTCAAAGTGTCACACAATTCATTTGGAAGATCGAAGTTCAATATTATCTCACGCGTAGCTTAAGTTAACACGTCCGTTTAAAATTATGGTCGCTTGCACTAACTGTCAAAAGGGGAACTTAGCCATTAAGAACAAAAGTTACTCACTAGATATTTTTATCCGGAAAACTGAGCAATCTCCGAACGATGACATATGACAATGAAGTAGAATAGACAACCATATATAATACAGAACCATTCAAACTAGGGTTTGTGATCCGAATCCCGTAGGACGTTCCAACTTAAAAAACAGTGCTAACCGGCACTGATTAACTCTAAAATCGTTATAGTGTCAAATTTAGTCCAATTCATTCGACTGACATTTGCTGATCTACCCATCATGTAACACAACACTGAGATGAACTATAGATATTAGTCCTGCACTTAGACGACCACTGACAAGTGAGTACATGTGGAATGACATATGTTTGGAAAGAGTTTGTAAGTTGCTGAATGAAAATGTTAACCTGCGCTCGTTGAAATTAAGAAAACTCGAATTACGTCCAAGTTTAACATTCACGACGGATTCACTATCATGTTAACAGGATAAACTTGCGGTTTCTGAGACGAAATTAGTCAATACACAATATGTAAGGATGTGTCGTTGCAACCGATGCAAATGGAGACAACGGTACTGCCACATTCTGGACTCCTACCGCTCTCTTTTCCTTAAACTTCACGGACAGCGCAAAAAAGATGTATATGTTAAACATGTCTAACGAACTGAGTTCTCCTTCAGTCTCACTGATACTCGTGAGTGTCCACCAGCAAGTTCAGGTTGTAGTACGTTGTGTAATCATGAAAAGGACTACGGAAGTAAAAGGATTGGAACAGAACTTCACGAGATGTAGTGTAGTGGTCTACTGAGACCACAATGCTACTGGAAATCTCTTGTTGAATCTAGGAATCATATGATTGTGTACCTTCACCCGAAAAACTGTCACTGATGTTCGAGAACATTTATGAATGTGATAAACATTTTATAAAAATGAAACACACAGAAGGCACGCTACGACTGATGATGATGTTGATGACATTCTACTTCTGGTTCCATCCAGCTTGTTGAACAATATAGTGAGAACTCCACAATGAAATTGGCATCAATATTATAAAGAGATGAGATTGGGTGAACTAATCGATAAGAAGTCAACCAATGATCCCCGGCATGTCGAACAAACTGGCAGTTTAATGCAGTGAACAACCGGGATGACATGTTAGCTTAACATCAGATTTTGTTATGATGAGCATCTTAGTAAAACGCATGTGTGTTGCTCGTTAAAACAAATACGCTACAAGCTGCGTTTAGGAAAACAACAGAAGAATATATTTTTCGGGACCAATTTTGATTCTTCATTTCACTGCCGTTTCTATTCTGTAAACTAGCTCTCAGTGAAATTGGGATTGCTCAACGCCGTGATTGCTGCCCCCTTCTCTCGTTTTAGAAGGTAGCAAGCCTTCAACAACTAGCAACTTTCGTTGTTTCGTTTTGAGCCTTGACATTTTAGTAAAATAAAACGTATGGTTATGGCTCGTTAACAAAGAGAGTTTAACATGGTCTGCCACACATTCACTGAACCATCTGATCCCAGCACTAAATATTTTAGTTTTGGTTGGATGTGTTTATAAAAATGGGGTTTAATACTGTGTCTAATAAGATCTACAGAGCACTAGGAGTAAGCACTGTAGGCAATATAGACTGATGCATACTTAGGCGAAATTTACAACCAGAATCTGGAGAAATTAGTAATGTTCCAGTTGGTTTACAATAACTGCCAAACTCAGATACAAAATCTTATGTTTGAATCACTCTAACTCGGAAGTAACTATGGCCCTCGAATACCTTATTATTGAGTAAGTGAACCTCATCCACATAAAAGATGAAATAATCAAAAATATAATCGATGAATGGATAGCTGTTTGGTATAGAAAACAATATATTGCGACATTAGAAAGTAAATAAGAAGATGGGTACCAACGTGTTCATGGTCGTATGTTTTAACATGACGTGTATGGGTGTCCGTGCAATAAGCGAATTTGCAGGCCAAGCGTTTTTTGTGGTCACAAAACTGGTAAACAGCATATCTCAGTCGATCAAAAAAATCACTAGCATTTTCAATAAAACTTACAAGTAAATTACTGAACGCTTGTTAGAGATTAAACATTGCTTGGATATAAAATCACCAATAACTGTGTTTGGGCATGGTACGAAGTATGTCGATCAAAGTTTTGTGCACAAAAGCAATGTGTTCTGATAGTGAGATTACCATGGTTAGAAGAGACCTAATTAATGCAAGTTTTTGGTTTGTCTCGTAATTTTCGACAGCTTTTGTCTATCTCACCTGTTATCTAATTGATAATTGTGTGAAAAATGTATCTTTTCACAAAAATACTTTTTTCCTATAGAGTATTCAAATGGATCAATTTAGCTGTGTGTGTTCTTCTTAATCCATTACATAAAAATATACTTCTTTTTCGAAGTTGAAAATACATTTCCTTACTGAGTTGATTAACATATCAAAAATTTAGTTAATTCTCAATCGATATTTGTTATTTAAAAAAACATCATAAAGACTGTTATCACAATAGGTATAGCAGAGTTGAGTGAGATATTGCAGACCAAATACAGTATATATACAAGTTTATATATTGAGTAGAAAAAGAGACTTTATTGGAAGCTGTGGTTCCACGCTCAATAATTCAACTATCGGTGCTGCTTGTCATAAAATTCATTATGATTTATTTTTTAAATCACTCATTTCAACTTTCGGAATTTTGTACATTATTTAGAATTGCAAACAGTCTGATTGACGACGGAACGTTCCTACTCAGAAAGCCAAGTAACTGAAAACCGCAAGATGTGAGAGATATAAGAGTTGTTTAGAACAAACGTTCGACATCGTTGAAAACTTATCTAAACAAATTGAAATCTGTCATAAACCATATAAAGTAAAACTATAAAATAAAACCGTCACACGGTTGATGAAAACGACAAACTTGAAGATAAGGGACATCGAGAACAGGATGTACTGAAGAAAGTTACCAATCGTTTTACGTTTTCATACTAAGTTGACCAAACATAATCGATAAAAGTATCCTGGACATTTTGATTGCATGTCCAGATCATGCGTGATAAAAGGTTTGTAGAATGAACGAATGATAGCTAATTGATTGAAATGTGGTTTACTGTGTAGTTACTAATGCTCTGCAAAATACTGTGATATTGCCCGTCAACCATCTAAAACGACGGTGATCAGAAGCATTTTAAAATAATGTGCAAACATGGACAGAGAGCTATCAAACGAGTTCAGATAGTTGACAAAATGATCCGCGAAACCTTTCATAATACAACAGATTTGGGTGTATTTATTGCGGATAACGTTAGTAGGAAAGACGATGGCCAACCCGTTTATGAGTTAACGTCGTACTTGGTGTGATCATAGAAAATGTTACAAGGCGAGATATACACATTCCAGGGAATGACGTATATGAATAAAATAAGAGGCCTATCTGTGAGGAATTTGAAATTTTGTTTGCTCGTTCCTTGAGATTCCCACTATTTAGTATCAAACAGTATCCACAAAAATGAAAATTGCATGTCCGTGTTTATCTGACTTTGTGAATGACGATTCGTTTTCCGTTTTCCGACGTTGGAAAAATCCTCCGTCTTCCTTTGTTGTTTATTGACAGGGTTAACAGTTTTTTGTTTTGTTACAACTTGTATAACTTCATGTCAGACTAAAAACCTTGATGACCTTCTCTGACAGTGCTCTGTCTGTGTAGTGAGAGTGTAAATGTATAGCACTTAGGTCTTGACATTCCTTAAGGACTTACACTAACAGTAGTTCTGACCGAGTGGGATATACGACCACCCGTTACATAAAAATGAAGCTTACGTGCGTTCTTCAAAATTCTGGTGACCTCCTATCTAGATTACAGTTTGGATCTTCAGGTGTCAGATCCCAGACAACATTATTGGTAGACGTAATATAAATTGCGTACCCTTTATCCATCCAACCACTTGATGGTTTTCATTTGTAATAAAAATTTAATAAATTTTATCGGGTACCAAACGTATTCACATGGTGAAGGTTAACGTGACAAACATATTACACTGTTTTGTACACTGAACTACTAGTTTTTACGATCTCTCAAATGTCTTCTGTGTCAATTGAAATGTAGCCTCCGAAACTGCGTCACTCACCGTCGCCACTTCAGAGCTGATAATAAGGCGTTTAAAAGAAACATTAGAAGGTTATTTCTCTTGTACGTAAATGTTATTCTGCTCCATTTTTCATCGCGTGGTTTGTCATTTTGTGAAACATCCAAAACAATGCCCCTCATTATAAAGTTTTGTACAATATGTGGACGAAATAAATGATAATTACAGCCAGATGTACTGACAATCTGTGTACAAACTACCTGAACGCTACGTCAAAACTATTCATAATTTTAACTTGAACATCACCCACAATTGATCGCACCCGTCGCATTCCCATAGACTTTCCAGTCGGCCCCTTTCGAAAAGAGGAAGCAATGCACACGAGTTTCGGTCTCAGTAGAGCTCGTCAGTAGTGCATATCCTCACCACTGCCGGGAGTACAATCTAACAGGTTTAATGAGATCGGAGATTTCGACCTCTCTGGGAAGTCCTAATCGCGGGGTTATCGATTGAAGTTAACAGACAGTAACTGTGTCTTCTATCGAGACGATCGGGCAACTTGATCATTACTCACAAGCGAAAGTGGTTCATTGTTCACATATGATAGTTCGGTCATGCCTAATGTGAGGTCAATGGCGCAGTGGTAAACACGGTTGCCTAATGAACAGCAGGTCCGTGGTCCTAGTCCCGGCAGTGGTGAGGATATGCACTATTGACGAGCTCTAATGAGAGCGAAACTCGATTCTAGTGCTTCTTTTTGAAAGGGGCCGACTGAAATTCTATGGGAATGCAACAGCTGCGATCAATTGTGGGTGATGTTCAACTTGAAATTAACCAAATACCCGACTACTCACCAGTAACCGATACATAATTGTTGTTTAATCTACCCAGTTGTCAGGCCGTGTAGTGCCGCATTTCAAACAGTATGGGGGATTTCGTGTGGGTCAACTAATTAGCTGCTCTCATCTCACTGCATTTCAAGTGTACAGCAAAAAGAACGAGAACGACTGTTACAATACTGTTAAAGATTGTGGGTTTCTTAGTGTTACCTAAGTATGCATCAAAACGGAAGTGAACAAGATGAAGAAGCAAACTTGAGTAAAGTTTATAAACTTATCATTCGCTAGTGTCATCGCTGCCATCAGAAGCCATATTTTGAGGTAGTCATTTATGGCTAGTATACCTTTATGTTTGGTCATTTCCTAATATTGAGGTGAAGTCACTTGTCTCTTAAACGGAAAACAGGATAAAACACTCACATTCCAATAGGAACCACAATTCAACTAGGTGGCAACCTCAGGTCACCTGCACAGAAAAGACAGTCTGCCTCTACCACGACTTTGTTGCACTGTCAAAAAAATAAACTGTCAGACAATACAAAAATTGGAAGCTCTTTGGCAAAAAGCGACCTTTTTCTAACATCAGTCGAAATAATTGCGTGAAATCATGGAAAAGTAGTGGTCCCGTTCCATGGTGTCCACCTCTCTAAAACGGCTGGCTTTCGTACTCCGTGGTGGTTTTGAAAGCAGTGAGATAGATTGAGTTAAGCTGGTCAGAATCTATACACTTGTTTTCTGGCAAAATGGTTGCTTGCCGTTTACTTTTTCACTCATATAATATGTTGTCCGTATAAGTTTATTGTCTACCTAAGTTTGAGTTCACTGCATTGAATAACTCAATGACGACTGCTTCTGGAGGTTGCGATTTCACGTTTTTTCCGGACGGATGTGAGGTTTGTGACTTACTGGCTTGTACACTCGTTTCACAAGGTTACTTAAGCAAAGCCAGTTTTCTAACCAAGTATACTACCGCATTGCTGAAGAGCCTTTCTGTGTTTTAAGCTCAGCTTAGTTGTTCGCAGTTTACTTGTAAGTGAAACTAATTTCACGGGTATGCGTATCAGGCCATCAAGATTAATCAATCACAAAATTATTTTAGTCGACCCCAGACCAATCCAGACACCTCGAGCCTAATCAAACAAAACATTCCGCCCTAATTTCTTGTGTTCTACGTGAAATCAGACGATTCGTTGTGCGGCAAAATCGTCAACACGTAATGCCCCTAATCTTTGTATTCACGTTAATCATACCTGGCTAGGAAAAACAATGTATGAAATTAGAAACGCACCAAACAATTTATTTTTACGGTTGATACAGTCGCACGTACTTTTCTCAGTTACTCTGTCTTAACTGTGGTTACATGTTCGCTTATCAAAACCACATAAGGAAAAATCCGTTTCTTTTTCGCGCAGCTGACGTGCTAAAATACAAATGGCCTTCATCTGTACATTTTGATAAAAATTACAAGTCGGATGGGAAACAAACAGGTGGCATGCATTATAGAACATACCAATTCTCAAAAATGTTTCCAAAAGTTTCCAGTGATGGTTAGAAAAGTCAAGCCACGAGCACATCGCACTAAAATCAAACTGATTCTACTGAATTTTTTTAGTTTTTATCCAAAGAATAATCGTTTCTGTCTAACTATCTTAGTATATTTAGTACAACTACAAAATAAATTCTAATGTATCTCATTTGATCACATTTCCAGTATTCTGTCAAACGAATGTCAATTATGAAATGAGAGTATGCGGACTACATGCTGTACAACTGGTCCGTAAGTTTAGCATGAATAAAATCAATAGCGATCAATAAAGCTGGGCTGACGAAAGCTGAAAATTACTGATATACTCTAATAAACTTAACATCTGATTGATTGACTGATAAAATAGTCTGATTATGTAACGCTACTACTGAAGCTAAAATGCAGCACGATAAACAGAGGATATTGTGAGTTGATCCTTGGGAATGATGTAATTATATGCCTTAACGATATATATATATACCTTGCTGATAAAACGGGATTTTTATCTGTCCTTTACGTTAGCTTTAGTCTTGAAAAAGTTTAGTTGTATGAAAGCAAAACTGTCAATGGAACTTCCCATTCAGCCTAGAAGAACAACCATATGCCAACAAATTCTGTACGCGACTCTGTAAGTAGTTTCAACCACCGCATATATATGAACTTGTTAGCTGGTCATCTGTTTTTTCACAAACACCAGCTTCACGAGGGGGAGACGCAAGATCATGATGACTGCGGAACGTGGCCACTCTGTCACACTGCTTGTGATATACCTAGAACAGTCTGTAGGTAGAATTAAAACGTTCTGTTAAATACATCTGCAGAACGATCTACAAGCCAGTTTAACGAAAGGAATATATGTGACCAACAGGTAACAGAAATGTTCCTTCATGAAACAGATGAATAAATGGCATCAACACCAACCACTGAAATCACTTCTTGAGGATGGTCTCCTATGTACTTTTCTAACAAAATAACATCCCACAGTATTTACAACTTCAGCGAAGTTCAATCGATTTACTGGTTGACTAAGAATTATCGGAATATTTGACGTTTTGAATGTTTCACATACAAATACAATATACCCATTGACTTTCTAACTTGTATGAATTAATTAGACTGTGTTTTGCTACTCAGTAGAATGCTACCAAAAGAAACTGATTGGCTCGTTCGCGTAATTTCGACAACGTATACTGGACCTGTATTATGGTGAAGGCCAGCTTGACGTGTTACATGATAATGATCGATCGGGATCGTAGTCTGGATTTGTTTGATAGGTGCACAGAAAGGCGAAATTGGCTGTCTAAAAATTGATAACTTGAGAGGGCAGTATGATTGGGCATGTTCAGCAAAATAAAGAAGAATAGATATTCAAATATTAGACTTTATATGTGAAGCGGATCAACCGTAAATATATACGATCAAAAGTGGCATCAGATCTTTTGTTTTCATATCATTCGCTTCGTGCCTCAGTGCAGGATTCAGCTGACGAGAGGTCGCTTCAAGTTAGATAACATCACAATGAATGTAATACTATAGTTTAGGGATCCATCCGACTGTTCACCCAATATAAATATGGTTTTATAAGTGATTGACTAAATGCTGAGAAAATTTTGTAGGTGAATACGGTACATACAAATGTAGGTTGTATTAAATTGAAGTCGGACATCGAACTGAGTCACAAATAATTGGAACTTGATACAAACTTTAATAAGGCTTTACTGTGTCAACACCTCGACAGTAGGGAGTGAAGATTTATGCTGAGGTTAAGTTTTTACTCGGCCTGTTCATAACACACCACTAAAGTGACAACAATATTCCTTTAGTATATCCGCTAGACTGATCTTGAACTGCATGCATTTTGTCAGTAATTGGTTCCTGCCCAAATCTCTGCCAAACTGAAATTTAAAAGACTTACACAGAACATTTCGAAATGGATACTGAAAAAGATCGCGACCAAAATGTTGTACGCAAAAGAAAAACTGTCAGCGTTACCAATAATTACCACTCTGTGAGTGAATTATTTTTGTTTGAATCGTTTGCACCAGAATTTCATGTCATAAGGTTGTTTAGAAAGAAATATAAATCCTCTAAATGATTTGACGTAATTTTTAGTCTGCAGTGTGGACAACTACTGTGGCTTACTTCAAAATTTCTTAAAATTACCAGTGTTGTTGAACTCAATAACACCATGGATTTTGTGTTCACTGAGTGGTGAATCCCTTCGAGCAGATTCATCTGCTATTCCTACTGTGGGCAGTGAAATTACCTGGTGGTACTAGTTTGACACCAACACGGCTTCACTCTATAATAAATTGGACAAGTTCTGTAAATTGTCGTCTCCACGAAACCCGTTTGTGGTAGGCGTTCCGGAGATCTGGTGGAAGGAGGAAGTGCAGGACGGGGAGTTGTTCGTCCTGGCATGATCGCGTTTCGCGGTGATAAGAAAATCAGTCAAGGCGGTGGTGTAGCTCTTTATTTAGAGTCGTAGCTAAAGACCGCGAGTATTCGTGACAAAGTGCTATTAGATCTTTCGGAATTAGTCAGTAGTTGGTTAATGTTACTCCCAGCTTCACCTTTTTGATTGATGTGATTTACAGAACGCCTTCCAGACACAAAAATCCCTAACAGGCCTTACACATGGTTTATGCAGAGTACCATCTTCAAGTTATATTCAAACATTAATAGTGAGAGTTCAATCAGCTGAAACTAGATTTCACGAACCATTTAATCAACGCTGCAACGTCTTTCTCTGCTGGGGGTTTCTTCAAGGCAGCAATGGAAACTGATCTATTTCAGCATGTCTTGGACCATACAAGATGGCGGGTGGGTCTAGTGCAGTCTTGCCTCGATTACATTCTTACCAACGAAGTTGACGTGAGGTAAAGTCTGAATTTCACAGCTCCACTTGGTCGTAGTGAACATGGAATAATTGAAATCAGCTATCTACACGAAATTAAACAATATATTCTCCGAAATACTAGTCTTATGACCTATCACAAGACAAGTTTCGCAGGGATGAATACACAGCTTAGCAAGGTTGAATGACGTGGATCCTTCATTACGATCAGCCTAGACAATCACTAACAGCTCATCGTTGAGAAAATCTCCGATGCCGTTGACAGCCATGTTCCGGTAAAGTGTACCCGGCCCAGTAGACAACCCAGACTCCTATGGAGTGGAACCAGACGTTTGATTACACTGAAGTGCTCAACCTGGAAAAAGTGACAACTGGAATAAACTAGGGTTACGTTTATTGAGTATGTTGTACGGCGTAATTGCATTACGTCTGCAATCAGAAAAGATCAATTTTGCTATCAACGTGGTCTTACTGAAAAACTGACGGTAAAACAATAGCTTCCCTATAGCGAATTCGCATCATACACAAAAGATTAAATTTGGCACTTTGGAACTGCATATCTTTGCTGGAGTTACCAATACAGATGTACAGGCGGTCAACACTACAGATAAGCAGTAGGTAAGTGAGTATAAATACATAGCTCGAACTAATTCTGAACACAAAGGTGGCAGCTTAACTGATTTATCTCATATTTGTGTCACAAAACGGAATCAAGCTAGAGAACATACTAACTTGCAAATCACCCAGCTCAGACATAGTATCTTATGACCTGTTAAAAGCCAGCGCCAAGGAATTAGCAGGACCGCTTACAGCACTTTTTAATCACTTCCTGTCTAGTGGTCGTTTGCCGAAAGCCTGGGAATAGTTCACGCTCACACCT
Source organism: Paragonimus skrjabini miyazakii (assembly GCA_014338405.1). Lineage (NCBI taxonomy): Eukaryota > Metazoa > Platyhelminthes > Trematoda > Plagiorchiida > Troglotrematidae > Paragonimus > Paragonimus skrjabini miyazakii. The sequence goes on from JTDE01021053.1 coordinate 35,390, forward strand.
ATCACCAAAGGTAAATGCAAAGACGACCCAGCAAACCGTCAGCCAATAATGTTGCTTTGGGTGGTCTCTAAAGTAGTGAAGAGCTTATTAGACGACTACGTTCAAGTTGAGGTTGAAGACCCCCAACTCATCACCAAGTAACAACATGGCTTTCATAGGGGATACTCATGTGTTACAAATCTGTTGATTGGTCATGATGTTTAGATGAAGGGTACAGACGCAGGATCGTACATGGATGTGGTTTATCTTGACTTTCTCAAAGCCTTTGGCAAGGTTGATCATCCCATCTTGTTGCGAAAACTCAGTGGTTAAGGCTTTAATGAACCCTTACTCACTTGGCTAGAAGATTATCTGACAAGGCGTAGGTTCAACGTCAGTGTGAATGCACAGTTGTCACAGTAGTTTCCAACTAACAGCGGCGTTCCGCAAGGACCAATCTTAGGACTGGTGTTCTTCAGCCTTACCCTTCTTGAACTGCTTAGTATAGTCAAATCATTTATTTTGCTCTACGCCAATGATACAAAACTCTGATGAGTTGTAGAGTACCCGGAAGACGTGATGACCCTGAAAAACAATAAGAACTGTCTAGAATAGTGATCCATAACTTACCAATAACATATCCAATAGCTTTCCATATCGGCAGATAGTTTGAGTTTGTCAACAAACTGTGCTGCCGTGGTTGAAAAAACACGGATAAACTCGAACCTTCCAGAAAGAATTTATGAAATCTACCACTCTGAAGTGTTTCACACTTTGTTCACCTGCATAAACCTCCCATGTCTAGAATCGAAAACAGAAGCCTGCCGTATTTATCCTGAGAAAGATTTGGCACTTGTTTAAAGTGTTCAGAAGCGAGCCACTAGAACATTTATTTATGAAGCTCAGAAAAACCTTCTACCTTGAAGGATTGGCAGAATTAGATCAGTTCTAAATGAATAATAAACATCTCAAGGGAGACCTATTTTTAATCTAAAAAATACTCCATACCCGGGTCACCGATCGATACGATTCCTACTAAGTAAGGATGGACGTTTAGAAGGTCACTCGCTGAGAAATAGAACAGACATATTGCTACGTAGACAGAATTGCTTCATAGTTACGATCTGTTCACATTGTAACGTATTGTCCAACTCTGGAGTCACGTCTGAATCGGTTGAGAGTTTTAAACTAATGATCGATCGGCACTACAATTTACCTAACGGCTTTATTAGCTCAGTCCCACAGACCATCTGTTTCGCATTTCTGACTGGACACTATTTACGTGTTCGTTGCTGAAGTGATTGCAACTATCAGCTTCATTAAATTCACCATTTATTTAGTTCCACCCACTTTTTCGTCACACTTATAAACAGTCCAACACAATTTTTCACCGACCAGTACAGAAACGGAAACGCATAAGCAAAGAACTTTCCATCTCCCGCAACAACTGGATAAAGAAAAAATGTTTTATTACATTGTAGAACACACACGTCCCGGGTGTTTCTCATCACCTCTAACTGAAACAGCTACGTGATCGGCTTTTGTATTTTTCAGTGTTCACATTCCGAACAAGAGGAAAACACATAAAAATCTCACACAACCATCTCACTATCTGATCATAAATTTCGTTCAGCCAGTTCGGTTCAGCTCCAAGCTCGGGCCTTTTAGCTTACTGGGAGATGAACTTGCACACTTGGCTGTACTCACTGCAAACAACTATGAAACAAACAGCGTCTCCGACAAACAGTCAATTCTCCCAGACGACTGAACTCACACCTCATGCAATCCGAACCTAAGTCTTCAAGTCCTCTTTCAAAGGACTGTGGTATTTTTTCTTTAATTCCAACCACAACTTCCTGATCAGTACACTCCCTTCAACTATCATTACTTAGTTGCAAGGTGAAAGCAACTTAATGTTGAATGTTCTATGCTTGACAGATGTATTGTAGTAATTAGGTCGTACCACTCGGTATTCTTTCACTTCATAGTCAGTCCTTGGTTGCGTGACAGTTATACATCTATGTGATCTCCTGACCTACAGTTGTTCGGAGTGATGATTATGAATTTCTCAATCAACATGACGTTCCAGACACCTATTTGCTTGAAAGTCGTACAACGTGCAATTCAGACCGCAAACATATGTGCAAGTCTTGGGTCACTTAGTTGATGACATTTAGAGAACAGCAGGGCAATTACGAGTGACCACTGTTTGCGTATATTACTAGTGGTCTGTTCAGAGGTCGCATTCCAGTTTTGCATCAGACTAGCTGCTTAGATGTGTTTTCTTCTGTTGTTAAAGCCACTGAACACGTCAAATCGCTCGCCCACACCCGAAACAAACTACTTAAATCTGTTCCGTCCTGTCACTGAAATTAATATGATAGTAGCTTTGTCTCCCTCCAAAACTATCATAAAATCTGAGGGTTACTCACAAGCTTTGTCGGTCAATTCTGAGATGGCATAGCTCAATGATATAGTGGATCTGATACACTAAGCAGGAGTTCTGACATAGATGGAACTCGAAACGGAATATTTTCTGCTGTAAGTAGGTCTTTTCTGAACTCTGTTTTCAGGTCGAAGTGCCTTTCAAGCCGTAGCAACCGTTTTGTGAATTTTTTTATCGGTTTAGCCAACATCGCATAAAAAATCTATTCAAATTCTACGAGGATGCATGTTTGAGTTCGCTTTACGTCGCAGATTGAATGTCTAGAGCTGCTTCTTTATAGAATAAGCTCTTATGCTGAATATAATTTTCTGACTCTGTGCAGTACACACAGTAGAAGATGACTTCAGTTCAGAAGTGGTTTCTTCTTCTAGTGGATACTCACAACTAAACATGACTGAAAGTGGGTAGGAGATGATGACCTAAGGTTCACACACGATAGCTTCTGGCTATTCGTAGAGAACGAGGAGTAAAGTATTGCCCACGGACTGAAGGACAATCAAGAAAGTGGCTGACTTGTACAGTCTAAACGACTGCAGAATCACTGAACAAATACTTATCTTCTGATACGCAAAAACCGGACTTCCAAACTAATGATTAATAATTGAAAGGCGCTAACAGATTGCATCTTAGGACACTCGTGTTTGATGGCGCATATGTCGTCAAATATCGACGTCATTTAAATTACGCCAATCGATTTTGCCGGCAGCCGGCAAGCAAACTCCTCCAGAATGAACACTGATACAATAGACGGAGGTTAAGTGAACAGTGCCATAGTATTCAATACCGTTAAATATTAGGCTAGGAGTGGTCACATAATAACAACAGTAAGTCATTTGTGAAACGCGTGATTTCGAGATATCTATTTCAGCGTGCATACGACGCACGACTGAGCAGCATTGAAAAGATCACAAAGTTGAACGTAAATTTGTACAGTTGCACACTGAAGGCGTTCGCGGCAAAAAGGTCGACTGTTAGATCTATATCATCGTGACTGGTTTCAGCGACACTATAATGCTAGCACAGTACTTGAATGGCGTATTACTTCCGGTCACCAGTTTGCCACATAATCAATTTTTCATATGCAGCTGTGCAACAAATTTTGGTTATTGTTCACTTTGAAGTCAACTTGCATTAAGATAGGGGTGTACTTTTAACCAAGACATTTAAACGATATCATTGTTGATTTTGCACATAGTTGGTGCAATGACAGCTAGAAAATTGAGGGACAGCTGTTTCAACCGTGCTTTGTCTTGATGGCATGCACAAAAATTCATTTATTCCAGTGTGAACCAGTATCAAACTTCTAGTCCATACGCTGCGTTTACATAGGGTAATACACCCCATACTGAACAATATGTTTCAACACTCACAACTTAAGCTTCCGGCACAGTTAATCACAGCTTTTAATGAACTTATATTGAACGGATGCACACATGAGAAGAAATACCTCCCTAATTCACTGGTCAAATAAGAACCGGATAAAAGATGTAAACGACTGGATTGCTAAACTTCTCAAAGATTAGCCAGATTGGACTAAGAATTCTAGTTCGCCCATATAATCCAACACCCTAACACTAAGCCAGTTTGTTTCACCTTGGTCAGACATTGTGGCGGGTATGTTTGTGAATATCGTCGTAAACACTGACGCGCAATTTCTGCACGTACTGTGTCTGACGTCATAGTGGCGCAAAGTGAAATTCCATCTTTTGTCAAGACACTTCCACTTCACGCACAAAGCCCCATTATCTAAGCCAATCTTGGTTTCTGTGCCTCGCCAGATATAAGAGGTACATGAATGGGACCTCTGAATTGCATTACCTAACAGTCTAATTGTAAGGTGATGCAAATAAAGACACTGACAGTCTACTAAAAACGTCCAGAGTAGGGCCAAAAACAAGAAAACTGAACTTTCACCGTAGACAAAGTACGCCCGTCTTTCTTAACAACAACCGTTATGGGTCTACTATTTCTATGGAAACGTTTGAAAATGCTACGTTTGGCGAAAAGTATAAATTACGAACCAAAAGATTTCTTATAAACATGTCACACCGGACAGGCTTTCATGGGGCAGCCGTGTTGACCACTGCCCTACTGACCTCACATTAGGTACGATTGGATTAGTATATTGAAATCCTAAGAAGCATTTATTTGTCGGTGCTGAATAATATGAGCTCAATGGCGCGGTGGTTGACAGTTGCTTCATGGGTAGAGTTCCAGTCTTGACCCTAGCAAAAATATGCATTACTGACGATCCATAACAAGAGTGAAACTCGAGTCTTGTGCTTATTTTTGGATGAGGTAGACTGAAACATCTACCCGGATGCGAGAGCAACGATCGAATGCGCGCAATGTTCAATCTGTACGCTTTGTACTCAAAATAACTCTGGCGGCAAAATATAGTTGGTGAGCTGACAGAAATAAATTTCTTGATGCTGATGAAAAATTCAATAGTTGAACCAACCTGGTGGGACGAGCACTACGTGCACTGAAATCTGCTCACACTGCAAATCGAGAAACTGTGGATTGCGCCGGTGACCAGGTGGAAAAGAAAGTCGAAGAAAAGCGACCTTAGACGGAGAAATTAATAAAGAAGCGTAACTTCAATCTAATTTCCGTGCTACTAAAATGATCAGAAGAAGTAAAAATAGTCGATAAATATATAGATGTTTATCTCTCGTTGATGGGTTAAAGTATAAGTAATCGGACGATTGTCGACCAATTCACCTGTGAATATCAAATGCAAGTATGACATCCTGTTTTTGGTAAGGATTGGCCGATACTAAAAAAAATCGGTGCAACAAAAACTCGGACACTATGTCCATTTTGTAGGCTAACTGCACCCGGCAACACCTGGCCATTCTACTATCGATCGACAGTTATTTCTGGGATGTTTGAAGAGCGTAGCGAACGTGACAGGTTTAATGTCTGCTGCAAATGTATTTCAGCATCTACTCTATTTTTCCTCGGGGCGAAAAAGCGGCCACATATGTTGGTTCTGATATCTACCTTCTACGAATCTAGTATGCAACCCAGTGCTCCATCAACAACACATTCGTCTGTGGCATGAATGCAGTTTGTTTCGTATCCTTCTTACAAAAAACAACTCTGTCTGGAATCTATCCGCAGATAGCATATTTGCATTTCACGAACAAATATTTATATTTTGTCCAAACTAGTAGTTAGAACGCAACCAGTTCCACGATGAATTTCTCATGCAGACTTTTGCCTAAAATTTGATTCCATCCTAACTGCCATTGTGTGAACATAACGGTACACTCAATTACGGTTGAACTATCACAGAACGAGCCTGCCTACAAAATCGTTGAATGGACCAAATATGTATGATCTGTATTAGGCTTTCAACTTTCAGGAAACGGTTGTCGTCATATGACCTACTCGTTTTCAGTTGGATTTGAGTAAGCTGCTTAAACCAAAACAGAAGTCATCAACCTAATGGATTTCGAATCCCCAGGTATCAGACTAAGAGTCGGTGTCGTTTTCACATACAAGTCACTGGAATAAAACCCGTGAAAAGATTGGGTGTGTAAGCGATATGCCGGAGATTGCGTTCTACTAGATATTTTATATCCAAGCTACGCATAGGTTCCAAGTTAGCCAGATAACATCTATCGTGTCCACAACTTGACTGTCTGTATCGAAATCCCATACCATAAATAACCAGATTTAAGTTGCAGTGAGGAAGAGAAATCTGAAATAGTTTATCAGGTTACAGGTTGACAAGTTATTCTATTATTACATATAAAGACAGACATTCGTAAACCGCCATTAATCGCAACGCACAAACAGATACATCCAAAATCTTGTGCATTAATGGTGTCGTTTTTTCGGATGATGAAACTTCTCTAATATGTATGCCAGCCTAGACAAACAACCGAATCTCCAAGGGAAGTCTCATCTACAGTTCTGATCCCGTTAATAGGAGACGAGTGGCAATCTTTGTTGGCTAGAACTAGATCCCCTTTCACATACATGTAATACATTGAGAGTTGAATAGATGCTATTCAACCAAAGCCAGTGACAAACAACTAAGGTTTGAAAACATAGTATTACGCAATCGTTCATCTGTTCATAATGGTTATATTAGTGAAGTGTTATTTTGTTTTGCTAGGCACATCAACGTAACTATAACGTCTGAACAACGGTATGAATAGGACATTGGCGTGTGACTGCCTCTTACCTATAGGAATCCAACCAATTTACTGTTCCCATGAGAAGCTTCCTTCGCATCGCTCATTACGCGCTCAGCAATTGCTTAGAGGTGGTGATACTTACATGCTGATCGTTGTAGAAACCCTCAACAGTCCGCTTCGCGAAAGTGACCTCAGACTTGAGAAAAGGTCACACACGCAGAGTGGGTGTCCATCGGCGTGTAAGCAATCAAATTAACGTTAATGAACAAGGATTGAACTTCATATTTCTGAAAAATAATCGTGAACCTGTGCTGACTAACTTTCTAAATCGCTTCACATACCATTTTTATATTTTAAAGAACTGGTTTGAAAGAAATTTTGATAAGTGGATTTCTAACAAAGAGAATGTTGCGGCCGTCATGAATCTTTTGTTTTGCTTATAAATCACTGACGAATTGCAAACTGGTTCATTCGTGTTGGAACCGCATCATCGTAGCACTTTAGAACACAGCCACATGCCAAACAAGCCTTAATTCCTCAAATATCTGCCACAATTTAGCAGCACCTTGTTAACCGCTTCGTTTAAATTCTGCAGTTTAGAAGATTCTCCCTACCGGTTATTGAAAGGTTTAATAACAACCGTAATGAAAAACCACCCTCGTACTCTACAGCTACCATAAACACACTGATAAATGTACCAGAAACAATGGCACTAAGCATTAGATACTCACACAATTTACGCAGATCTGATCGATCGTCTAGAGCGACCAGATATGAAAACAGATCGAGTTAGTCGTGCACGACCGGTTGGTTTCCATCACCGCGACTGGAGCGGAACACACAGTCCCCATTCTGTCGGGTTAACGTAGAAAGGAGGTCAGTCGTTTAGATGAAGAAAGCGGACCCCAGCCGGCGTGTTACTCGGTCGTGGGTAAAGCTTCAGTAACCTATTACTCTATTAAGAAGGATGCGGATAGTTACCTGATGAACACGTATTTTGTCCCTTGTCCTCTTAATTTCGACGCGAAAAGGTATGACTGAACTCGGTCAAGCAATTTTGTTTTCTTGTCACTCAGTCACCCAAAAATAAACCCTACCCATGACAGTTACCAGAGCTGTACAATCAATAACACGTTTTAAACATGTGTCGTATGTTAGTAGGTCACCCATGTGTACCTGAAGAAACAGATATATTGATCGCATGTCAAGACAACTGGGAGCACGCACCAATGAGCACTTACCCGGAGAGTTGATTGACATTGTGGGGAGACTTCTTGTAGTGCCATTAGTAAGCACCAGAAGAAAGTTAAATATTAGCAGTCATTTGGAAGATAGACACGCAAAATGTTGTTGCTGGTTTTCATCCATCGTGGTCTTACCATGACACCCGCTAATTGTATGGCTTCAAATTCGTCAACCTAATCGTAGACAACAACGGTAGGTAGGACGTGTGTGTCATTCTCTTGTGATCGATGTTGTTCAACCGGTTTTTATAGAAAATCTGTTTATCTGAAAGTACAGTGTCACTTAAACAATTTGTTACATCAACAAATGTTGAAAATTGTAAACAAGTCTTAAGTTTACCGCTTGTATGTTTAAAGTTTTTCGTTGAGTCTCATATATTATTACATCTTTTCAATTGCGTATACCCTTCAATCAGGACCTGCACAAAAAGAGCACTGAACTCTAGATTTGCTCTTGTCAGAATTAATCTGCAGTGATATTTATCTGCCTCTGTCGGAATTTGAACTCCAGCCGTGTTTTAATGAAACAACTACATTAAACATTTCGTCATCGACCGCCCCCCCCCTTTAGACACAACTGGATTATTGATTGAAAGACGCTATGATGCAATAATCCGCAACTGGTGCTCATCTCATAAAGTGACCTGTTCATAGAACAAATTACTTCAGCAAGGGGAAGAAACGCCAAGGGACCTTCATATATCTCATTTTGTTTTATTGTAGCGCAAATGTTTACACACTGCATGCACTGCACTTTTAAAACTGCATCTGTAGCTCCAAAGAAATACCACGCTTATGACCGATGAAATATCGTTTTAGTTATAATGACGTTATCTGTATAAGTGTGATCATTTTTTTCGTTCCATTTTCTTCTTTTCTGAGGTGTGTCAATCCATTTTCATCTTTTCTACACACCGTAAACAGCCTGTTGTTGTCATCCGAAAAATGTTACGACAGTTCCACCAAGCGTTGATTGTTTATTGAGTAAACGTGTCCTTTTCTCCAGCAACTTCTCGGACAGATATTTTTATTAGATAACAATGACTACATAACATTATTGAATTTTCCTGCTTTGATTACGAATTAGTAGTAGATAACTTCGGTTGTTTATTATGTAAATTGCACATCACCCACTG
>JTDE01021053.1:44445-92974 GCA_014338405.1 Paragonimus skrjabini miyazakii
AAATCTGCCAAACTACTTATCATTAACATTAACATTAACTCCATTAACTTCAATGACAAACAGCGAAAACAAACCGAAAGAGCAAAGCTCAACCTGATAGTTCGCATCAGCACAATGGTAGCAGAAAGGTGACCGATGTGAACCCTGTTTGACACTCAATGTAACTTCAGTTCAAGTTTCAGAACGACATTCAGTCTGTGAGGCGTGTTACTGTCATAACACTGCCCGTTTCAACAAATGTGGTAGAACAACGTTCATCCAGTGGTTTCACCAAAAAAAACAGAAATTAACGCCCTCCTCACTTCCTTCGGTTCCTTGTTCCATAGTCATTTGTGAGTATGGTACATCTTCATACCGCCAAGTAAGACCTGACTGTAGAGAGCAGACGATTTAGTCAAACTCATCTTGCGAGTCGCACATAAAACGCTCTTTGTACACCTTCTGGACATTTTATCTTTGATAGCATGACACGTTTTATGCACGCACACATCATGAGCACTTTTTACACACAAATGTCTCACCCGAACTTGTCTAAAAGGATTCATAACTGTGGATAGGAATCATGCACCTGTATGCCAGACATGTCTTTTGCTGGCAAGTTACTGGTGGGACAGCGGGTTGCTTCACACATCTAGATATAGACTTATGTTTTGAGTACACTCGATTTCATCATTATTAGCAGTTTTGTCTTTGAGTAGTACTCGTGGATACTATGGCTTGGGCTGCTATTAATCTTGACAATGGTCTGCACGTTAGTAGAGTGATAGCGAAGCAAAAATTAAAACGGAAGAAAAACGAAGCGGGAGAATAAAAAATAGAGAAGCATTATGAAAAAGAGGGGTCAATGATTAAAGGGATACGGGTTTGCCCTTAATTAAGATATACTGCCATGTCGGATATTCTTTCCAACCAGCCGAGTAATCGGTCAAAAACTCCTCAACTAGGTGAACGGCACTCACGAACTTTACCAGGCGGAATGATTAAGGTCTCCATAGCTAATAACTGCTCAGCCAGTCTGCTACTTCTTCAAGTCAGCAGTAGTCACATCAAACAATATACAGTGCAGTAAATGTTGCCGCAACGCACAAAGGACATGACAAAACCATGATAGATTGTGGATTTTCAGTACTTCAGTAATCCATCGCGGCTGGTAATATTTTCGGGATGCGCGCCGACGCACTTTCGCGTTGCCCACGTAAGTAGCCTACTGTGTGAAAACCAGTTGGCAGAGACAACAGTGGTCACACATCGAGAGCCTATGTGCATTTTTCACAGGAATGGACTGGGTCTCTGATCCGCAGAGCAAAAATATGCGAACACATGCCTTGTGAACTTCGCTTTTAATAGACAAATGCACCTATTCGCGGAGCTACAAGTGTCGGAGGTAGGTGAATTTATTACGTGCTCTTGCCATCCTCGTGGACACCCCATCAATACTATCACAAGCTGACGGGATGACTATGCAGGTAGATGAAGTGACTGACAGTCTCTAGTGGCCTATCGACAGCAATTAGGAAAGCGGCAGTGTCACCTTACTCTACACTTTTAATTTCGCAGTGTCTACCACAAAGACCAGGCATGCCATTTAATCTAATCAATATGATCTGCATGTTCTCTGCAGAGGCACCAATCAAAGCACTGTCGTCAGTGTACTCAATATATATTGAATTGCTGCCAGTACGAAATTTTACTTCAACTTCTTCAAAACCTCCAACTGCCCCCTTCAAAATATCGGCCGTTACAAAGTTGCAAAGTAAAGCGGAAATCAAACACTATTGCCGGATGTCATAAGACTTGGCGGACGCTCAAAATGACCACCCATATATGCATATTTTGAAGTCAGGGCTAGCAAACAACGGCTTTAATAACGTGACATCTTAAAGAGATTCCTGAATGGTGCAGAGGGCACCAGATAACACGTCGGACAACCGGGTCGAAAGCAGTCTTTAAATCTAAAACTATCGTGATCGTTGGTAGAGAAGAGAGAAGCGGACGCTCCATTGCCAGTCAAAAAGTGAAAATGTTATCGGTACACCAATCATCAGGCCAAAAGTCTGCCGAAAATCCTTCGGGAGCCTTCTGTTTTGTGATCTGATTTTCGGAAACCGTTGCACTATGGGAGCCGCGACCAGCTTAGATAAGATAAAAACAAGGCTAATGCTTCCGTGTTTGCCGTATAATAATCTGACACTTTTACCGAAGAGTGGGATGAATTTCGATAAGTACCAGTCTCAAGGCACCATTTCAGTCTCAACTACGGAGCGGAAGGGTGTGGTCGGTTCAGATTAGTCTCTCCACCTTGAAAACAGCTGAAGAAACTGTGTTACGTCTCGAAAGTTTAAGCTCCAATGTCATGCCGGTCTCCGATGGATGATCGTCAGAAACGTCGTAACAACCCACAAAGTCGTCATCACTCATAATTGAATGAGCTTGTTCAGACCAGATGAATCATACTTCAAAATGTTCAGCTCAATAGTCAAGACGTCATGACAGGTTGAAAATCCATGAGCTGGGTTCCTCACACATGATCTCTCTAACACCGATGACTAATGTGATTACGAAACAGGGAGTACAACACCTGACTACTTCCCGACAAAATGCTTTCTCTCTCTTTTTGATCCGCTCAAATAAGTAAGCCTGACGGTCCTCCGCAGAATGACCATAATTTTGCGTTCCAATTCACCTCGGCCTTTTCTATATTCAGCGTCAGTGTTTGTACAGAAGCTCCACTGGATTGACCGAAATCGAACCCTGCTGTATCTGCGATGCATCGTTGGATCAAGCCGCTTTCTAAAGTTTCATGTAGCTGTTATTGTTACTGCCCAATACTCGTTTAGATCACTTCGCTGTTATGATTCCGGCGGATAAAATGTCAGCGTCGCTTTCGTACGTGGTCATCGCAAACGTTCCAAATTGACAAACAACTTCATGGTGAACAAAGTGGGCACAAACAACGTCATGATCTGAGTTGAGTTGATTATTATAAATTCAATACCAACCTTTAATTGTGCACAGCCATTAATAGCTCATATCAATGTGATCGGTGAGTTGCACAGAGTGGTATACATGTACCGCATTGCCGCAGCTTTTGCTGACACGTGCGATCCCAGAAGACTGAAGCGATATCGCAGAAGGTGTTGTTGACAGCATCTGAACCACTGCCTGTTAGTCAATATGCAAATATGACAAATAAAGTAGGTCTGTGTGCTCTGTGCCGACAGACTTTGATCGTAGTGCTAAATCTAAATGCCTTCGTCGACATCCGCGTGCTTACAGTTATGATGATATCCCTTACAGTGGAACTCTAGTGTGTATATGTTATACGTGTATGTTATACGTTATAAATATACATATTACAGGACTTGAACCAATATCTCGGCAAACAACTCCTTTTACTAGTAGCTCGTATAAACACCATTCATATGAGTTCACAATCTGATTAATCTGTTTTGCCTAATAACAACCAGTAAAGGATAAACCATTAGGCCTTTCGTCTACGTGGATTGCTGTTTGCTAGCAAAAGCTACATTTTGTGTTCCGAAATAAACTGACTTGTTTGAACAAAAACCTCAATCATCTGGTAGATTTTGCCAACAAATTTTCATTCTGTTTGAAATCAGCTAAATGGAGTTTTGCTCAAAAACTATCGTGTACGTCAGTGTTTCACCACACTAAAGAGGCCAAAAAATAATTCATGTTGATTTACAACTGTTGAACGTGCGGACTCCATAACTACGAAGAACTCAGCAAGCATTAAACCCTGATGAAAATACAGATATCTGAGATAAAAATTTAACTGTCTCTTGTCCTGTGAGTAACCTGCATGAATCAGGATCGATGGACTGTTTCCTGGTCTGAAAGGGTGAAGAAGATTTCTGTAGAACTACGATTTGGTGAGTGTGCCACCGTTTGCACCGGTGGGCTGGTCTCATTTCAAGTCAAAATTAGGAATTCCGGGTAGGCGCTTAACTTGTTTTATCCGAATGTAGCCACTGTGTACTACGTAGCTTATCTCAAACATCTTACCTCAAAGGCGGTGTCGAAATATTTTATTTCAGTTTAAACATCACCCACAATTGATCGCAGCTGTCGCATTTCTATAGACTCTCCAGTCACTCCTTTCGAAAAGATGAACTAGACTTGAGTTTCGCTCTCATTAGAGATCATCGGTAGTGCATATCCTTGCCACGATTGAGATTAGAATTCCGGCCACGCTTTCATGGAGCAACCGTGTTGACCACTGCGCCATTGGCCTCACACTAGATGAGACGCAATTGTGAAAAACCAGGACTTCGGTTGGATTCAAACCAGCGAAAAAACATGCCAGTACGCGACAAGCGCTCTACCAGCCGAGCTACGAAGCCACGCCAGGAGCTTGGAAATCTCACATTTGGATTCGGTTACCCACCCAACCCACTGTCTAATATGAAATCCACCAATGAAATTCACCTCACTTTATTTGATAATCACATCAACAGAATTTATCATTCAAATTAAGCATCATTTTGAGTCTTGTATCTCAAGTTTGGGCTCAGTGTATTATTCTTAATCTGTTAACATCGTCCGTAAGTCTCATCCTTCTTTTCTAAGACCTACACTTTTACGTTACACTCCTCTTTTCAAATTTTAACAAAGCATTACATGTTTTACAAAAATTTTTGAACATAAGTTAAAAACAGCAGATTTCCAGATTTATTGCCCGGTGAATTTCGCTGCATCTTATTTGCTGACGCTTTAAACCATCATCCCATGCGGATTGCGCCGCACCACTTGCGGTTCCACTCATACACCACGTATCCGGTGTAAACCCGAAGGAATAAGACCAGTAGGTGTGTGAGTGAGGCCTTTGTGTCCAGCCGGCCAATGCTGGTTAGCCAATTGAATGGCTAGCACGAAAAGAAAACTCTTATCTCTCAGAAAATAAACCGTGAGAGAGACTGCAATGACATGATCTATACTAGGAAGAAAGATGTATGAAATGTAAGACAAGAAGTACTTCAGTATACGAGTGCATGCTAGTGCATTCCGGAAAGGATAAAGTTGAAAAACAAACCTCAAAGTTGAACTACGAAAAGATCAGACAGACGATTCATCATTCAATACACCGACAAAGCCCAAAAAAGAAATGCACGACCACACACACATACATGAGCAGTTAAATTGCTCACTTACCATGACAGTTTTAGAGTGTCAGTCAGGTTCTGTTGACATGGGAGTGGTTGCCACCTGTGAATGAGTTATTGTTGAATGCATAAATGCACCGGCATACATACTGTCCTTGATTGTACTGAATATTTTGTAAAAAAGAGAATCTCCGTATTATTATGTTACGAAGAAATAACATTAGATAAAGATAGCTTTTTGTTCCAACAATGATGTTGGAAGATCAGATCAGATTTCGTTTGAACCATCCGAATCGGTTACTGGTGCTTGTGTGGATAACCTATCCTGCAGAAAGATTAACAAACGAAACCAATTCTGATGTGTATTGTAATTAATATGCGATATCAGTTATCACAGTCTTGTAAGGCTGACTGTACGGTCACAGAAATATGGAAGATGAACCTCGAGACTATGTTAACAATCACCTCTGATAGTGAATTTAAAGCAGGGGAACAGGTAAAAACATCCCGGTTTACTGACTGTTTCTACCTGTCAATAAAAATACCAGTGAACCATAATAGGATTAGTGACTTGAAATGTCAGCCTGTTCTGTCTGTCAGATGTAATGAATGATAGGCCAACTGCCGTTCTGGTTTATGACTCGTCAAGGACGCCAGTAAGGGATAACCAGCCTACCGATATCAGCTGAACTGCCCGGATGAACTTGATAGGTAGCAAAACAAAACTGTGGAGAAAACGACAATTCCGCATATGGAACGAATTTGGAAGCAAACCAAACAAGGGTGAGGCGTATATATTGATTGGTTCTGTCAGAATAGGACAATATTACTTCGTTTGCACATAGACTTTGCGAACTACACTATATGTGATCTTACCGGTTCGGATATTGGGTGTAAGTTGCTTTAAATGAGATGCGAAATTCACCGTCAGACAGAGAAGCCAAGCTTGTTTGGGTGTGTAATTCGGCAGTCAGTGTTTTACTATACAGTTTTTACATAAAGGTGATGTGAAAGCCTTCCAGAACTCTCTTAATCAGATGTTAGATGGAGAATGCTGAGAAACGCAGTGAGG
This sequence comes from Paragonimus skrjabini miyazakii, assembly GCA_014338405.1. Taxonomy (NCBI): domain Eukaryota; kingdom Metazoa; phylum Platyhelminthes; class Trematoda; order Plagiorchiida; family Troglotrematidae; genus Paragonimus; species Paragonimus skrjabini miyazakii. The sequence goes on from JTDE01021053.1 coordinate 50,641, forward strand.
CGGAAGTTGCTTTTGTACTTTCAGATTGGTCTTGTACAGAAATCAGCACTGAAAATTTCTCTTCGTAATCAACAAAGCGTTAGATAGTTTTAAGTTTACAATCCCTTCCTCAGTACGATCGAAACAGCAATTAGTGAATCCAAGTCCCGCTAGGTGTCTTTAATCCTCAACTGTATACTTACCATGTTTTCAAAGCACTCCACACGGATTTTCAATGAACTTACTAGCACTGAACATAGCTGGAACATAACACAGTCATTCTATGAAGTCATAGTTCAGCAGATCCAAAGTTTTACTTCATGTCAGCAAAGCGTGAGTGTTATAAACGTAATTGATGCTGAGGAAGTATATTCGTTTCTGACGTCACATTTATTGAAATGTTATTCCTGAACGTTCGGATATTTTCGTCGAGTGCTCTGTAAACTATAGGTTGGTTAGTGCCCGGTTTAGCCCTTTTATACAAGACACACGATGTATATTTAAGTGAAACTCTTGCAAATAAGCATCGAAGGCTTAACCTGTGACGTGCACAGTTTAATTAACACTAGGAAGACTGTGTTTGAACCTTCTGGTTTTCAACAGTTTTTTATAGATTATGAGACCGTACACTTGGGTATTGAGTATCTTTCAGTAAAGTGAGTTCATTTACTTCGTGCAAGTTTAGCACTACTCTTTTGAAGTTCCTCAAATTGGCTTACGATGAGGTGAAGAGATACTCATCACCGACCTTTTCGAAAATGTGGGCTCTCTAGATTTGGGTCTTCAGTTCCCAAAGTGACTTCGTATCATCGTGATGAAACCCAAGACTTTTGCTAATTAGTCAGGACCGTAACTTTCCAGTGCAATCTTTCAAAACCTCTAAGGTGTTTGCGGTTGTCCGTATGAATGAAAATACGCAAGAAGTAAGTAACACTTTAAGGAGTCTCAGGTAGTCTCTAAATAGCATATGTCACTAGAAAAAGAACAGTATAAGTTAGTCGTGAAGCTATTTCAAAATAACGACAGTGAATATCAGAATGGGATCGGTGAACAAAATCTCACTATCTTAAAGATAGTCTGGTTTAAAAAGCGTTGTCTTCCAAGCAAAAATCATCAGTAGTTTACGTTTAAGATCGTAGCCAACGTTATCAATAGATCAGGAAAGCAATCGAGTGTTTAATGCTACCTCGTTTTTCCAATAACTGTGAGTTGGAAGGCTTTGTTCCGATAAATTTGAGGTCATGGGAGACATGGGATGCTGAAATAAGTGTGCGCTTTTCCGGGATTCGGCCGCGTATGGAATGTTTTATGTGAAAATACTCTTCCATAACACTTTGAAGTTGACAATATATTTACAGTTTTCTTGCATCGTATCTGGTGACAAGGCATGTGCATAGTCTCTTCTCAAAGATAGAGCTTTGTTCCGTTTTGTAGTTTTTGTTAATACACTTCGAGAAAAAAGTATTTGGCTCTGTTTGCTAATCTATAAAAAGCACTTACGACGCACTTCTGCGCGTCGTCAACTGTGCGGTTCTTATAATTCCGCGTACCTATGTATGAGATCTCAAATCACCATTGCCTCACTGTGTAATCGACACCACTCTAACCGATACCGACAAGTTTGGCAAGAGACCAAAGTGGATTTCGTTTTAGTTTTTTCGTATGCTAAACTTTCCTGATCAAAGCAGAAAATTATTCAACCGTGCGACTAAACAGTATAAGGACGGTTTTCAACATGCACACTAACCTAAAGATGGTTTATAGCTAATTGATGACATTCTTTCGTCCATTCACAAGTAATGGACAAGTTTGCACGTCAAAACATCCGATAAAAAAAACAACGCGAATGCAACATTTATCGTTGTGGTGGTCAGTCAATGAAGTGAGTAGATTCATCTCCACTTGTATTGACGCTCTAATGTTAGAATTGTCCAGTCATGTATACCAAAACCAGCTATTTAAAAGAATTTGAATTTCGACTTGATACAAACGGAGTACTACTGGCTAACAGCTGTTCTGTTGATCAGTTTATTCTCTACGAATGTCATCAGTAATGCCATAAACGTTTGGCGACGTTTACTTGGTTGTTTTAATCGAAGATTGACGAGACCGATAGTGCTACGCGTTTGTAAACTTCGTTTAGGCCCATTTTGAAATTAAACATATCTAAGGAATAAATTAATCACCGTTTACTTTTAGAGGGCTAACACCATCGGATACATCGTGTTTCCCCACAAATGTAAAACTCTGCGAGAGATTAGAGGGTTATCAAAATCTTCGTTTTTCAAGTAACTGATTCATTAAACCGAACGTTTCTTTTGAGTGCAGCTTGGCGCTGATACACGCACTGCAAAATTTGAAATGCTTGATGTCGACTCTAAGTGATCACCTGAACGATGGAAAAAACCGTTTGTAGTCAGAGAAAACATGTTCAAAACTGAGATGACCAGCATGTTCCCGGGATTATTGACTGATGGAATAATGTGACTGGTTGCAAGTTTGCCCTCGTTACATTTTCATCGAGTTCTGTTTGTAGCAAGAACGTTCGTTTATTGCGCCCAATAAACGGTTTATCAGCTAAGTGCCAGTGTCAAATTGCATTTAAGCACAATAGTGTGTAGAAGGAATGCCTGTGCAGTTAAACGTTATTAAACTATATTCCTTTGCTTTTCTGATTACAGCTGTCTGTCTAGCTCAGTGAAAGCTGGATAAAACTTGTGGATTACTCATATCCATCAACAGATTTCGTATTCATGTAGGAAGAAACACCAGACAAAAAACGTCGATTTTGAGAGTGCTGGTCAGCAAAGTACACTCCTTCAGCAACCAAAATTTGAGCTCCGGTCTGCGTTCACGTAGGGGAACCGTGTTGATTACTGAGTGGGTGAAGTTACTTCAAGCCTGACCGAAGTATTGTATTTGTCCACTCAGTCACATTCACAGGTGAGTATCGTTTAGACCATAAGATAACCCCGTTATCCGCCTACAAGCAAAACATCAAACAGAAAGTTGAATGTCTCATATTAGTTCACGCTGATAGGAAGTCTCAGTCATGGCACCTACCACGGGTGATGACATGGCAGTGGTTGTTCCTCGTTTCCAAACAAATGGGCAAACGGAGTATTACTTAAAATTCAATGTGGATGAGCGTTCAGATAAGATAACTCCGTTGAACCTCATGTGAGGTGAATGAGGCGGTGATCAACAAGACTTTTTAATAGAAGTGTGACCGGTTTCGAAAGTCCTGTCTTGTAAGCAACCATTTGGTCTAGTACTTCCTTTCGCATGATGATGTTTGAAAAATCCGCCTGAATACGAAAGATGTAAACAATCATTAGTAGTGTTGAAGTTGTAGTGAGCGAATTTCCTGATACTTCACACACAGCAAATTCTTTCCGTAACAAAGTTGAATAGAGAAGTCAGAAACATATTTTGCCCTATGTACCAGATAAGATGCAGCAAACTATGCTCAAGATATGCAATGTGTTTCTGACTTTTCTGATACTTGTCTGTAAAAGAAGAGAAACGGGCTACCTGTTAGGAAGCGTTTAAACAAATAGGAGTTCAAACAACTGACGAGTCTGTGAAGTGTGGAAAAGTTAACTAAACACAATATAACGTGAGTGATAAGAACCATCAACTGTTTAGTGTTTGAAACAAGGATAAAGACAAGATTCAGAAATTGGGATGCTACTGTCTTGCACAAGCATTCAAGAAAATGCCATGCAAGCTTAAAGGGCGCAACAGTAAAACTGGCGAAAAAAACGAGAACAATAGAGTAATTGAAGTGGGACATGACGGCGAATAAAACGTTCAGTCGGACAACAGGGGGTTATAGAAAGATTTCAAGTGCCGGTAGATGAAGATGAAACTTTGGATTCCGGAAGAAAGGTAGACCCCTGAGTTTCCATTGTCCGTTCAAACAAAACGGAAGGAACAGGTGAATTCCGAGATATTAACACCTTGATTTGTTCCTATCAGTCTTCCACCTAAAAGTAACTGACAGATTATTTAATCTGACTAACCTAAATTAGGAGTGTAATGTCAAATGGTTATATGTGGAACACCTTTGCGAGATTATTAGTATAAAAACAGATTAGTTGCAAATTGTAGATTATCAAAGGAAATAGTTAAAATCTGACATTTTGAAGAATTCAGTTTTAAGTTTCTGGACTATAGCAACATCACTAGTCTAGTAGTAGCACTTTGAACCATAACGTACCTCTCGCCAATCGAGTTTATACAACTCAACATATCACCAGATGAAAGTATGTAAACACATTTTCATTTTCGTAAGTATAGAGTTTGCTACTTCTCACAAACTTATGCATGACGTTTTTAGAAGGTTTGTATTGCGACATTCATTTGACAATTGTCTGACACGGTTTCGTTCGTCAGTGTTCTTACCACTAACAAAATTGTCTGACATGACGTGATGCCTGAAATTGGCTAGAGAATCTATCAAACAGAATGTTGTGCTCGATCATACCTAACTTACAGGAAACGGGTTGGGGAAGCCTAAAGCGATGAAAGTCCAAACGCGAATATGCACTATGTGCTCATTACACCTGTTTTGCACAGAACCTGCCCGTTTGATTTACTTGAAGAAAAGGTTAGTTTAGTCGTCTCATGGGTGCAAAGAATGTGATTCTCAACTCTCAGACACGCATTTTACTTTCCGTTTTTGGCTCTGGAGACGATTGTCATGTCCAACAAGCCAGTGACCCCGTGTCCAGCAGGACATGGACAATGCAGTAAAACGTTCTGTCACCATTACGATTATGCTAAATTGTACAATTCACAACAGCCTAAACCGCATACAAGCAAAGACGAGATTCACAGAAGCCGTACAAATGTGGTGTGTCGGGAAAAATGCAAGTAGGTTTTAGCTTCTTGACGAACACCGAGACTTTTAGGAATAGATCATCCCTTATTACCATAATTTTTACACTTCAATCGATCACTTATTCGATTTAGCGATTTCATACTGCATGATGGATTTTTATAGATTTTGTCTCGTGATCAACAGAGTTGAGCACCGATGGGCATGATGCTTTCTAAATGATTGTGTTTGCGTAGATTAAATACACGAGAACAAAAATCATCGTGAACCACAGGTCCGAAGATCCCTGCCCACGGTCAACGCAACTGCAAGTCAAAAATGCGTCAGCGCACGATGCTACCTAAGCCCGTACTTCTGAAAACACTGTACCTGTAGGTCAGTGACTTCGGCGAAACGACGGACATCAATTTTGCTTAGAGTTGAATAGAGTGGGATGCCACCTGCTTAGAGGCCATTTGGATGGTCTAAGATTATTCATGTATTCTATATACCAGTTCCAGTTCGATGCACCGTTGTGTCCTTATGCACGCCCTAGGTAACTGGATCGGAATGTTTTGCTTAAATGGACCCGCGACTTCAACAGTGAATGCAAGTTTTCGCGAATACGATAGGGATGGCATAGCTGACAACCGAATGGTGCGATTACCTACAAAGTGTGGGCGCGTGTGCTGGTCCTTCTGTCATGGCTGATGCTCAAGCGGTACAGCGGGGCAAAACCGATGGCTTCACACTTCAGGTCTATTTTTTATAACCTTGTTTGCTGATTTACAAAAAGGTTGCACTGTGACGATGTAGCAACTCTAGCCCGTGTGGACCATTGAACAGTTGGACACCGCCTCCTCAGCAATTACTGTGGAGTCAAGTTTGTTTTTAATACCTTCATGCAAATACCAGTCACACGTTTTCTCTTAATTAAATTGATTAATTTTGTACTATTTTGGTAAGTGCAGTTGTGCGATCTTCCACGAAGACGCTGAGCAAAATGTGGCGATATTTGAACGATCCGAAATAATCAAAACCAGATTGGATCACAGTGCCGTTCTACTCAACAGTTTCGCTTAGCGGGTCGTTTCCGATGAATGAACTACAATCTGATCGTGAACAGGTCACATAGCCAAGAGGCTCAAAAACAGCGGGAACGAACCGAGCTCTGAAAAGAGTGAAGCACGTTTCACTCAAACAAAGCATACTAATAGGCAGCTGGTTAGTCGCACAACTATCGAACTGACGAGATGAAAAACGTCTGAGTCAAGGTCAACCTAACCGTTAACTACATGGGAGACAAAATACACAAAAGTAAACAACTGGGACGGATAGTATTAGACCGTATTTTTATGTTTGAACTTAAGAGATTTATACAATAATACTTTTTCCATATTTGTCGAGATGCTTGAGTTCGTATCTTCGAAAAATGCATCATCATTTCTACTGCCTACTTACTTTGCTTAGTGGATGAGGCCTGAAAAGCGTTTGATGATTTCTAGTCCTCTTTATCACGTATACGATATACAAAGTCGTTTTTGTTCAGATAGTTCTGAGCTCGAATCTAGGTATTATTATTAAGATGTCAATCAGTAAGCTTCACAGCTACACTCGGAATCGACCTACCGCTGGCCAGATGATGAACGCATATTTTCCTATTCAACTATAGTTAGGGTTATGGTTGCCCCAAGGCGACAAGTGACAGATAGTAGGCGTAGAGGTTAACGATGAATCCAATCGATTTGCAGCCAAATTTGGAAAGCCAGTCGAAGAATACCTGATATTGAGCGGAATTGTAAAGAGAAAAAACCATAAAGCCGTTAAAAAGTTTGTGGACGCAATATGTCTGTTGAATGAAGAGATCAATTCGCTGTTTGTTAAAAGCTTCCCGGTGATAAGATTCTTCCTCTAGAAGATATCCCTAGGGACAAACTCCGCAAGCCTGGAACCATGTTTCTGATAAGAACCACTTCGTAATGATCGTTTTCGATTAAAATAAATAAATCTATCAAAAAAATTGGGGTTCAATCAAGGCAACAAGAAATAATGTGTCTGTCTTGTTGGATCAAGCCTAAATGGTTTATTCAGACGACAGGGTTGATGTACGTATTACGTATAGTGAACAATCAAAGCACATCATACTGAAAATCTCAAGAACTTAGTTTAAAGTTTGTTCAACCAATCTGGTTGGAAGTTTTAAGGCTTGACTCCTTGTTGGTTAGTTCCTACCTAGGTATGGGTGTTTCACCCATATCCCCGACCTGCATGATGTTGCCATGCCGAATAATTTGTTGTTCATTTTATATGTTTCAGTCAGAACAGCGAGCAGATGTTAGTACTGATCATCTGAACGTGTATTTACTCTTCATTATGGTACGACTGCTTATTACGTACAACAAGCCGTAGGCTAGGGTCAATATGTTTTCTATTGTTGGATCTATAAAATTGAAATGATTCAGTCGCGAAAAATCTGGACTTCGGCTGGATTCGAACCAGCGACAGAAACAATATGCTCAAACGCGGCAAATGCTCTAATCTCTAAACAACGAATCCACAGCAAAGGTGCAGCAAGTTCGCACGTCAATGCTTATCAGTGGCGTTGGTGGATACCAGCGTGAACTGATCTAGAAATCCTCCTTGGACAGTCAATCAGCTGGTTCATTTGGTAGGTTCCATATGACACAGTTGGTAAAGTGTGCAACTAGGTGAAAATGTAACATTTCTGAGCTTCGGGCATCGTACTTCAGCTCGTGGAGCATTTGCCGCGTTTGGGCATGTTTCTTTTACTGGCTCGACTCCAGCTGAAGTCCAGATTTTTCACAGTTGGATCTTTTCTAAATTATCAAAATTGTCAGGATCTATAATACACTGGGGTATTATAAGTAGTCATGATGAGACCCCAATGACAACCGGTAGCATATACCTCACTTCACCATTTTTGTAAAAAGCATTATTCAACTCAATGTGACCTACTCCAATCTATCGGGTTTTAATATGTTAAGCTGCTTTCATTCGCAAGAAGAAACACATCCATAGAGCAAGCATTGTTGTTCGCCAGCAGGCCGTTCCTTACCACCAAGAGAACTGTACTGACACCAATGGAAGCGATAACAAGACGCAAACTACTTACTTATTGGATAAATTAAGTTAACCAGAACGAACCTATCATACTAAGGATTCACAGAAGTAACATGGATCGGCTCTTCTCAAGCCTCTTCACTGAGCAAAATTGTTGGCTAGTTTTAAACTTTCTGAAGACTAAACTGATATTCCTCTAAATTTTACATCGCAGTGGTTATCCCTGCTGAATTTAGTGAGTGACGCCAGTTCTTAACTGTCATAGCATCTTGTCACGGACGGAACCTGCAACCCATGTTTAAAGACACATAAAAGGAGAAAACGTATCCAATTCATAGAACCCGTTTGCATAGATCCAAACAACCCGCCATCAAACAAATGAGTTACTGATGACGATATTTGAAAAACGACACATACGGCTTTAACTTATCCTATCACGTATTTGCCTTTATTTTAATCGCAATTTAGTCATAAAAACAACATTAAGTTCAGTCTGTCACAACCGTTAACGTAATAGGTAAGACAAGAAGGAATGTATCCAGTTCAAAGTTATTAACTTACTATTGGCCATTTTAACCTTCAGTCGCTGACCGTTCTGTTGTTCAGAAACAACGAACTACAGGCTGGGTAAAGGATACTTGGTGTGATGAGCGATTAGCTGATAGCTTCAACACATGATGTAGCCATATATGGATGTGTAGTATGAGGGTATTAGGTTAGTAAATTTGTTCTATTTTTATAATAAAATATTACACCTTCACACCTCACTAATGTTTCCTAGCTGATATCTCTTGATACGTGCAAAGAAACAAAAACCTCGGTGACCAAATATTTCAAAACATCAGACATCATTTGCATTAATACCCACGTTTGTCAGTCATAAAGCAGAACTAATCCTTCAAATGTAATCAATACAGTTAATACACAAATCAGGCTGATGTAAAAGCAATGGCTGTTTTAACTTTAAAAACTTGCAATTTCACTCTTCAATACACTAACATTAGTGACATTTCGATAGGCGGTAAAATCGTTTAGGATGAATCATAATTTGGAGAACCTGCATCAGCGGCAGCGGCGGAGGTGTAGGTAATGAAATTGAGGCGCGTATTTTCAAGGCTAGAGTGCTGTTTACTAATCTGAGGCATTTATGGCGACAGAAAGGTATCCCCCTGAAACTTAAGGGTCGAAAATATCAGACAACAGTGAGGGCTGTATTACTGTACGGCAGCAAAACCTGGCCCCTCAGGGTAGAAGACGTGAACCGTCTTCAGGTATTTGACTACTGTTGTCTGCGATCAATCGCTCGTATCGGGTAGCACCGACGAGTGAGCAACGAGGAGGTTAGGAAGCGGGTGTTTGGCAATGATTGTCAACCGAGTTCTTTCGTTCAATCCTTACACTAGCACAGACTTAGGTGGTTAGGCCATATACTAAGGATGCCAGCTAATCGTTTGCCACACCGAGCACTGTTTGCCGACTCTGCGGTCCGTTGGCGTAAGGTGCGAGGTGGACAGATGATAACCTGGCGTAGACAAACCAAATCGTTCACGAAGGGGTTGGCTACTGTAGATTGGGTTCGTCTTCCAGGATGGGGCTCTTGCGACTCACAGAATCGGTGGCTGGAGGCGTTAGGAGAGAAGGCGGCTAATCAAGCTCAGTGGTGTGAATGTTATCGTAGTTTAGCCGAGTTTTCTGTGAAGTGAGTGCACTTAATGACGCGGGGAAGTGAAAGCCGCAAGGAAACCGTCTTGCTGATTACGCTTTACTTCCACTTACAGCTCGGTTGCTTGTTTGCTAGGTGTAGGCACCTTGATGTTGTATGTTTGAATGTAGACGTAGCTATTTTTAGTTATTAGGTCCCTTCTCGTCCCGTTTCTTCTCTTACTACAGAGTTTGAGTTTTGCTTCTTCGTGGTTGTGTGGCAGTTAAGCGTCAATGTGAACCACTGATGTATTGCCGTCCATGATGATGATGCTGATGATGATTCGGAGCTCCAGGGACAGTTTTGTGTTCCAATTAGTAGAGCGCTTGCTATGGAAAAGCAAGTTATTTCTGACAGATTTACCAGATTATTAATCCATGATATAACCAACACAGTATTTCCGTCACAGCTGAAGCATGACGTTCCTTATTGTAACCGCAACGTAAATCACAATTTTGGACAAGCGATGACATGGAGCTGAGTGTCCGTGGTGTTCCCCAGTAACAGTCTAACAAAAGGCGGTGCCCATAGGACCGTTGGTCGAACAAATAAAAGCTTCTCTTGGTGAACCCAAGGTTATCGGTTCGAGCCTCGTTCCGATTAGTCTAAACAATGGCTGAACTAGTCTCAGATTGTTGTTTTGGTGATGGGCATCGTAGAACATCTTACCATTGCGGCCTTAACCAATACAGACTGATAATCCGTGATAAACCTTGTTTATCCACACCAGCGTGATGAAAAACACTTTGACACGAGCGACATCCACTGTACTGTTGACCGACTGGATGAGAGTTTTGGTTGGTGAAGTGAAAAGTTGCTGGTTAGTTTCTGTTGTTATCTGATGGGTCCAAACAAGGACGGCTGTAACCGGTGTTTTTTTGAATTGTTGCTAGCAGGGACCACAATAATTCCCAAATCGTAATGTATAGTCGGCTCTCCCACCCGGCTATGTAAGATTGTTAACAGAAAGCTATGGACAAAAACTAGTCCCATGATCTGGGCTGGCTCTTTGTCAGTCGAACTGAGTGTTATGGATTGGTTAGCTCCCGTTCACACACGAGGTGGTTGTACCCAATTGTGACGAGTAATAACGATCATTTTGGAGGGCTACATGTTTCACCTGTCGTTCAAGACAATAGTGAGTCAATCCATATATGGGTAGTACTTGTACGAACAGAAAAAGCGAACCAACGATATTGAGAAACATTGTAAATAGTGGTTTCCTTAATGATATGTTGCAGTGCCACCTGTTTCTGGCAGTTGCAAACGCCCAAGATTGAATTGTATGAAGCGCCAATTCGAAGTCATTTGTTCGCCAAAAGGTTATAAACTGTTGGATATTAGAAAGAGCCTGAGCATTACGCTGGTCACCTCAGTCAGTAGATTTTATTGCAATTGGACAGGCATAAGATTATTTAGGTCCCGATGGTAAAAGAGATCTTAATATGGAAATTCCGTGTTATATAGTACGCGGATTTGTCAGGGCATGGAATTAAATGCTTCACTTGCGCATCCAGGACCTCGTAGAGTGGTGGGGAGGCTGTTGTCAAAGCCAAGGAACAATAACCAAATAAACCACTGTTTACAAGAAAGCAATGCATTTAGAAAGTTAAAATCAAAAATGTATTGTCAGTTTTGACCGAATTGCATCAAGTATACCTCAGACTTGATGCCAGTAAAGTGGGATATTTTCAAGAGTTGGCCAGTAAATTAACCAGACAGTGGGCACTTAAAAAAATTGTTAGACATCGACCCTCACTGTCACGTAGGTTACGGAGGTGTACATATAATTTACAAAATCTTCCAAGTCAAGTTAACGAGTTATTCAAACAAATTTCTGAAACATCTTGCTGCTAATCAAATTCGTTGATTGGTATAAACTAAACACCGTTCATACCTATTCGTGGTTTGTTCATTGATTTTTTTGCAAAGAAAAGCACTGCACAGGAATTTTGAAAATTGGAGCTCTTCATCTGTTCGGTAGTTTGTCTGAAACAAAATTTAACGCCCAGATCGCCTGCGCTTGACACAAGCGTTTATACATTTAATTTCGAAGGCAAAACATGGTGGTCATGGCCAACATGTAAGCGCCCGGTCATAATCATTAGCCGTTATCCGACCATCCGCGGAATACATGCGGACTACTTTCACCCAGTAGCTTCAAAATCATAGTTTCTCATTCAACTCATATGTTGGTTAATTTGTGAATATATTGCAAGAAAAGTCCAACAAGTAGAACGGGATTTTAAAAAGCGTGCATTACTAATTAGTCCGGATATCAACTCTGAGTGTTAGTTGTGACTTTTCTAGCAAAAGCTATTGACCATTATCCATGCGTGCAACAAGTGGCATATTATCTATGTTTTCCAATTCATGCTCTGTGTAGAATGGAGTTTCTCATTTGTAACCTACAGCTGAATTGTCCCATCCGGAACTAATAACAAGTGAAACTTATAGAACTATTGGTGGGATAGACTATAGCTTATGAGCGTATCTGTTTTCACAGAACAGAGCATATTACTGTCCTGATCTAATTTATCTACGCACTATGTCATTGGTTTGACTCTCCATCGAATTACAGTCGCCATCAGATCAGTATAAAACAGAACAAAATTGACATGCTTTGAGTATGATCGAGCATACCCGTTGTTTCTGTAAGTAGGGAAATGTGAGTAGAATCCCAGCGTACTTACGTGTTTCCTGAGCTTACTCAGATTTTCACCGAACAGATGTGAATGTGTGTATGCAGAAACACTTGCGGTGACATACTCTTGGTACCAAATCTGATGCCACCGAATATTTTTTTGGGACACTTGACAGTGCACGTAAATTTGGTGTTGATTAACCATTATACTATATTCGTCAAGCGACCCGCGCACATTCTAGTGTACGTCTGCATCAAAGCGTCTTTAAAGTTTATGGTCGAATCACATGACACAACATGAGGCGAAAATAAGTTTGTCCTGGTTTTGCGGATCATGGCGCGATGTACCGCAGGGAAACTTATGGTACTTGGAATTTGTGGGTTCAAACTGTAGAGAACTGGTAACATTTCTAAAGGCGCAGAAAACAAAACAAGACACGGGAGCGGTAGCGAACTTACAGCTTGGGATTAGGGGACACAACGTGGAGAGTGACACCCTGTTCATATTTCCTGGACCAGGAGCTATTAAAACATTTTTTTTGGAAATTGGGCGCGATAGGGCAACACACAACAGTTTTCTACTATGAGTTCGAGGACGGAGGAGGAGATCGGTCATCTCTACTGAAACACCAAATTTTTATGTTAATGACTTGCAAAGCACAGGGATGTGTTTTTAATGAGCATTGTAGAAAAGACTCAGAGACTGGTGTACATCAGACTACAAATACAAGAATCTTCTACAAATCATCTGCTCATATCATAAAGTTTTGTTACCCACGTCAAAACATTAAACACTCAAGGAGTTCATTTAATCACATGATTATATGAATTGCTAGCCTTTTATTTTGCATCGACAATCAATTTAGTTCAACACCCTGGTCAAAGTAGTCAAGTTTCAAACGATGCATCAGGGTTAGCTGGAGGCCATTCCACTTTTTAACAGCCAAACTGTGTTACACTTATACTTATTTACCGCGAACCATTCCAGAATGTCACAAAGATATCCTCGCAACAGACTGTATAACCATCCCATCGGTGTGTAATGCTTTCGTGTTAAGACCTGCGTTATACAGGCTTCAGGTGACATTTGCACCTATCACTCTCGAGACCGACACACGTCGCAGCGTGAGTGATTGATCGGTAATTTGACGATGGCTTAATCAAACTGACCCCATGGAGCGAATTATCAATCCAAAAGACAGCGGTACATTTCCCGCCCTTTCTCCTACGTCTTTCATTTTTCACCATGTGTATCATGAAAATCCAGGACTTGCACACTACCGTGCCATAAACTATCGACTAGGGGCTTCCTGACAATTCACCCATCATGATATCTTGCTAGCGTTTAATTTTGGTCACATTGTAACTTTCCATACCATCAATTCAGCTGTGTTGTCAATTTTATTGAGCTACAAAAGATAGTAAGAGTTGGTGTTTAGCAAATATTTATGAAGCCTCTCGACCGGAATAATAATTTTGATTAACAGGATGCAATAAACAAGCCGGCGTAGTTGGTGACGGAAAAGAGGACAAATCTGAATGTTACTGCCAGGATAAACTATAATCTGGCAGAAAGACTAGTATGAATTATTCAATGATGTTTTGGGATGCATTTCGAACGACGGATAAGTGTGAAAGCTAACCACGACGACAAATAACGTGGCAACACAAAAAAGTTTTCATCACGATGTCAGAAAAACACGAGAAGGTGATTTTCAGCAGCAACAACAACGTTCTGATGCATACATTATGCATCACAGGAACATAACTCTTCCTCCGTTGTCTAGATGTGGTAAACTGACCGGTTCGTATTCTTAACTGAAAACCGATCGATAAACCTCTTTTTCGATCGGTTTACAAAACCTGTCGGATCCACATATTTGAAACAACGTGGGCGGAGAGCTTAGATTGGAAGTGTGATAATCCGAATTTAGCTATTCATAGTTCATTTGGGATAAACATGCTAAGAATCTGCACTAAAGATCTCATGCAAAATAGAAGGGGTAAGTGCAATAATTTTGCTATAAAAGATTGTATGCTTTCGGATAGTTGTGAACATTGGTGTTGTTGTTGATGGTTTTGGTACTGGTATATTTGTCAAGATTAGCATTTAGGTTGCTAACGTTCAGTTTTGACAGGCCAACCACAAACGGTTGACAGGAATTCGAACTAAAATTGTGGCAGATGTTGACAATTAAAGTACAATTTCTCAGATGACACATTCTGAGCAGCAAGGCAGCTTATAGCGCCTCCTTTGAACTAGTCGGTCTAGCTTAATAGCTATAAAAGAAGACAGGCGCTGTCTGAACACAACATATTGTAAATCCCCGCCACTAGTCGCACAATAGATCAGTCTGATTTACCGGCGGTGTTCATCAAACGATGCCTGTTCATGTCTTAAAACCTCAGCGTGTGCAAGTTTTGACAGAGGGGCGTCGGGAAACAAGAATGGATGGGCTGATGGTGCATTTGCTGTGGTGCGATGCTCCGTGCAGTTCATTGTCATATGTATGGACGAATCCGGACTCACTGTGTACCTTCATGGTAAGGAAGATGCCAGTGAAAGAAGGGTAGGTAGTCAAAAGTCTACATTGCAGTACACAACCACACCCTTTTGCAAAACGCATCTGGAAATCAATAGTCCGGTTATCTGTGGATAAGGCGCCTTATACATGCGTGATCTGGCTGCGTTTTGAAGACAGACTAAACGACGGACTGACTCCAATCATATCCATGGTTCTTGTTTTGGTTACGACTAATACTCCGGCCCCATTTGTATACTGTGGATTATGAGTAAGCTGACTGTGTCCACCCTACTATATACAGAATTTTTCGTAATCAGTTGGCAATGCATTGAAAGCGCGTAACTCACTCCCACCCCGTGCACTTTTGTTTATCAGCAGTTGCTCCTTTGTATCGACTGCCCAGATGGAATATACTGCATACCACATACTCTCATATACACTGATGTCCAGTCGAGCCTTACCAAACACTGTTTGCAATTTACCGACACAGTAAACAGCGAACTCAATATGAAGAATACTGCATCAAATCCTTTTTGTGTATAATTGATGGACTCTGTGATGTTCCTTTCTACAGACAAGCTTTAGAAACCTAAGTCACAGTGGCGAGTATGTCTACAGTTTCGCAATCCTGATATTTATTTGGCCTATATCATTCCACATGTGAGCGAGTGGGTCAGTGTGAACAGTCATTCTTGTGATATTGCTTTAACTGCTATGCAAGACTGTATGGATGAACGGAATACTATCACGTTGAAATAGTCCGTCTTAATGATGGGACAGTACAGGGACTAAATGTTCCCACATAAACTGGTTGAAATGAGAAAACGGACGTAGGCCACTTCCAAAATCGGGTGAGAGCTTATGACCAGATAATGTCATCTAAGTGAACAGTGGCAAGAAGTAAACAACATCAGCAGTAACAAATCGTCCTGCTCAATCTAGGTGATTGGATATTAAGCCGGCCAACCGAAACGGTCAACGTAGGTGAGCTACGGCAATGCATTTCAGAGTCCTGTCTGACATATGCTAGCAAAAGTTGCAAACCACTTCAATCATTACTTGAACAACAGTGCGATTGTTAATTCGTATTTAAACTTGAACATCACTCATCATTGATCGCAGCTGTCGCATTCCCATAGACCTTTCAGTCGGACCCCTTCGAAAACAAGCACTAGACTCGAGTTTCGCTCTCATTAGAGCTCACCGGTAGTGTATATCCTTGCCACGGCTGGGGTCAGAACTCCGGTCACGCTTTCATGAAGCAACCGTGTTGACCACTGCGACATTGCGATCAGTTGTGAGTGATGTTCAACTCAAAATTAACCAAAAAATACGGATCAGTAATTCGTATCTAGCAGAACACTTATCTGTCTGTTTAGTTGTAATTGGTCGTTACAAGGTTAACTGTGACATCTTGCTCAATTAACATAGGCTGGAAAACTTATGACCATAGTTAGGCCGTTACGTGCTAAGCACACGAAAGAAAAACTGAGCTGTTAATCCAGCCCACTAACGGATTTCCAAAAATCTTAATTCCATAACCATCAGGTTGGGTTTCTTTGGTAACCATTATGGTATGATCGGCAGTTGTTTTATAAGTTCCCCTTTGAGTATAAGGTCTACTGAGTCTGCCACATTCACCACTTATGCCATCACACTTGCGTGAAATAATCACAGAACCAGGGGGCCATAGTAGCCATCTATTTACCACATTTCCTCAGAACCAAAGGTGTTTCATATTTGTTTTGCAAACAAACAAAGGAAATACAAAATCGGCTTGGCTGGCCATTCTGTGTGTGTTCGTTTGTTTTCAATTTAATCTCTCTTTGAAATTTATCGATTGGTTACCCGGTATCTGATGTCACCGCGATGGATGAATTAACCAATCAGCATTACTCGGCTAGAATCAGTGTGCCAATCGTACATGTGTGTGTGTGTGCGTGCGTGAGCCAACATCTACTTCCACATGCGCAAGCGCACATGAGTTGAAGTAACTGACTTTTGTGGTGTTCATAAAATGCATACGTAAAAGATAATATCATTATTCAGCACACTGGACGGTTGTGGTCTCCTAGGTCGGATATACATCCAAGTGTTCTACTAGTCGTGGTAAGTTGCCCAGATTGATGAAGAATCGCTTACGGTGCAATTATACAAATACCGTTTTGTGAGCTGATACTGTAATGTGGTAATGATTTTCTATCAAGAATATTCACAATCTAATGGCAACGGTCCATAAATGACATGCAGATAACGCAACTATGTTTTAACCAGGTACAGTGATAGTCGGGATATTATAAGTTTGCTACCGTACCAATGGTTAATTGGTACTGATTATGGCTCATTAAAGTGTTATGTACTCTTGAACTGAATTCTGGCTGAGTCAACTCGATTCCTGCACCACTGAGGCGTTCCAAACGTTCACTGCTAACACGAGATGAAAATAACAAGCGGTGTGCAACTATATGTCCATTCGAAAAGGCACTATACTGAGCCAAATACAGTGAAAAGTAGTATTATTAGTAGTACCACTATTATTGACAACTATCACACAAAAATATCACTAACTTTCGCTCTTTCAACATCCTTTTGATCAGCTGGATATGATTCATTTTCTGACCCATTTCTACTGGTAGAGACCATAAGTGTCTAAACTGTTGACTACGGGGGTTTATTACTGAGATTTACAAAGTAAAAACCTCTGGTCGAAAAGACTAAGCATTGGCGAGACCGGTCTAAAAAGGTTAGATCAAGTGTACGTTTTGAAAGACATTGGCATTATTTCCACTTCTAGCTCCGAGATCATAAAAAGTACAAAATGTTCATAAGATAGGTGATGTTCATTTATTCAAAAGCATGTTTCAGAACTATGCTGATAATTCCATCTTCTTTTTGACAAATAATAATCACGTGATCGGTGGTTCAGTGATTCATAGCTAGACATCCAGCACAATCTTGACTGTTTCAGTCAGAGTTAAGAGCTATTGGGAAGCGTGCTGAAACGTATGTTCGAGATCCACAATTAAAAGAAAATCGTTTTAAGACTGTGCTCATATACCCCACAATCATCTCAAGTACACTTCAGCTACTCACTCCTAAATTGTCCGTCGTCTATTTCACAGTGTATTAGTTTAGCTTTATATATGAAACCCTTCGAATATGCTGACCATTTCTAATTCAGTGTTCCTGCTCGCATTTGTTGGTTTAATTGAACAGTGTACTTTTTGAACATGTGATCTGAATATTGTTGACAAATATAAGCATCAACTTTAAATCTGTACAAGAAATATGCTCCACAAGTTGAACGAACAGATATTGTATCTGGAAATGTGAAAGATAACACATTGATATTAAGAATATTTTGCAATAAAAAGCTAAATCAAACAAAATGCTCGTCTAGTTGCATTAAAAGTCGTGTATGGATCAAGATGACATCCATGCTAGATACGGGACTTTATAAAAACTATAAATAGGTCCCATGAAATGGAAAACTTTCGTTCGATGAAAATTTTTTACTTCAACAGGCAGAATGAAACCAGTGTAATGGGAGTGCTATATAACGATCATGAGAACGTTAGCTTGTGTGAATCCTCACAATAAGCATACATTTATGATTACTACTGGTGTTTGAACATGATTGTTTTTTAATGTCATAAACTGTCACTTGCCCTTTCGAAGGAGGCTTACAATGGCTTGGATATTGTTTTATCGATTACACAACTCCCAAGCAGTGATAAAGATTTACGTCTAAGTAAACAACAATAGCATACAAGAGCACTTGGTGCCAAAAAATAGAGAGATAAAAAATTAGCGAATGTTATGCTTTCTAGTCTTTTTTCTCGTACAGCAGTATACTCACCTGTGAGATATGACAATATTTTGAAGCTTACGCCAAGAAAATGGGTCTAGCCAACAATGATTTCACCAAAGAGACAGTCTTGTGATTACTACATCATTTGGACACAGGACTGGGTAAAAGAGACTGACATGAGGAAAAAGATCATCTATCGAGAATTGTTGTCCGGTTGGTTCATTGTTTCAAGAAATTCCAAAATTGTGAACAGGCGTTATTTTTACTCTTTATAGTTCAGAATAGATAAGATTTCACACAAACCGGTCATTTTACGACAACAAACGCCGCTCTCACCCACATAGGTCATATTCATTTTGTCCCTGACCAAGGGAAGAACTTCCTTGCGCGTTATCGACGAACTAATACAACCACGAGCAGCTAAATGCCGCGTCTGTGAGGTCACTGTTTATGATAGCAGTTTTACTGAGCCGCACTGTAGTCAGATGCTGCAAAACATGGATCTTGTCCAACAAGGATACTGGCCTGGTTTAGATCCCCTTGATCTGTGTTGTTTTCATGATTTTTTAGGAGTCAGGGTTAAGTAAAACAAAATAACTTTGTATCTTTCGTAACCGGTCATTCGACCAGTGTGATATATCGTGAGCTCTTCTTTTTGAAGAGAAGGCACTGAAATATATTTTGCATGAAAATAACTTTCCGCATTTTCCCACCTGGAGAATGATTAGCTTAAGTACGTACCATACTTTAAATGTTCGGGAGTTGATTTTCGGTCATTGTACTTGTGAATAAAATATCTCAATTTCTGTTACGCTGTATTCACAGTGTATATGTTGGAGTAACCTTAGTTTAAACATTCATCCACAATCGTTGTTTATTATCAAAAACTGCAGGGAACTATAAAATGTGCTCAGATTGTAAGCTTTCAACCCGTGATGCACAGACGGATAGACAGTGTTCTAGTACTGTGCTTTAATATCGTCTTTTTTATAAAGTTTGTTTTTTACTGAGCGTAAAGTTGCAAGTTGGCCGAATAACTACAAGAAACGTCAGGCAACTAATGCAGATGCAATTGTAACCATGGCAACTACTCACCACATGGATGTTTTATGGTTTTGAACCAGATAAAATTTTCCGTTTTTGTCATTCACTCCGACACTGTTTGACAGCAGGCTGTCATTCCATTGTTGTTTTCATCCAGTCAGTTTGCTTTCACGGAACCAGTCTGTAAATTTGCTGGTTGTTTAAATCAACTCTAGATGTCTAATAACGAACTATCGGTGAAGTTCTAGGTGGGTCACGACGTCAGTGCGAGAATGTTGACCAGAACGCAAACAAGTACATGCTCCAATCAGAGTTAAAACTTTACAATGTAAAGTGGCTCAGTGATAGACCAGCACGTAGCTGTATTTGAAGCAGATTGTCTTAAACGGGTACGTCAAAAATTTAGACATGCTTCCTCCATCACAGAGACAACTCATAATAGAACAAGGTGAATATGTCCTATATCACTTCCGACACCTCCGATATTTCAGCTTGAGTTAAAGGGTTATAAAAAAAGCCCGCAAAATTCAAAAAGGTTGGTTTCGTTAACAACTAGCAAAAGGCGTTTGATTCAACCAACCATTATGACATCTGCTTTGATAACCCGATTCTGTACACGATCCGATTATCACATCCAAACGCTCAGTCGTATCAGCCTATAAGGAACGATCTGATTGCCGAGTCATTTAGAGAGAACAGAGAGTAGTTGTCTTGTTAACCACAGTCAGTGTCTCATTGACTGAGATTCCCCAGTCAAACGGAAGGTACAAAGTGAATTAAACTTGCAGTAAATTGTGCAGATTATTCTTGTCTCATAGGGGATGTAGCAACTGAACTCTTCTCAAAACTGATCGCAGATTTTACATTCAGTTGGACCTTTCAGTCAATCATTCTAGAATAGAAACGTTGGGCTTAAATCTTGCTCATCACTGGTTTAAATCTATGTCAAAACCGGATTTTGAAAACAGACACATGCTTTAACAAGGCAGCCACAGTAAGAAACATCAAACCGATCAAAAATGAGGTCCAGCGGTGTTGCATCTGTTCAGATACATTCTGGTTTGCCACTAATTTACTCGTGGTGAATGAACCCAATAACCAAAACTGAATAGAATTGATAAACGGCTAGGTTCTAAGCTCCCAGAAAATGTCAAAACGGGGTTTGGAAACTTTGATTCTAGAAATTAGCCAGAAATGAACAAATCTGAATTTATTATAACAAATAAACCTGAATTCTGACAAGCCAGATTATAATCATAGGATTCAGCATTGCTTAGGAAATATGTAAATATAGTCATAAACGGGCGACAATCTCGAGGATAGTACTCAACCATTTTTCAGACAGGCAGTCCAAAATGGCTGTTAGTACAAAAAAGTAGTTAGGTACAGAAACAACAGAAACAAACAAACTCGAACCTTCCACAACAATTTTTGGCATACCAAACATGCAAAGCTTACAAAATAGATCACTTATTTCCAAACGCGGTCTCCTTCACCCCGGCCTGACTGAAAAGCTCTGTTCTCTATAGATGGAACTATTTGTCGACGGGCTCCGATGACAGCCCGACTCTCAGCAAGGTTACGTCATAATAACGTGAACCAGAGTTCAAATCCTAATCGTAGTTTTGACATGGTTGCTGAGGTGCTCTAATATGAACACATTTTTGGGAATGAGCCAATAAGGAAACGTTTTTTAAATGCAAAAACTATGATTAGGTCCGGGTAACTTGAAAATTAAAATCAATCAAACAAAGCGCGCCACATTCGTATATCACATAAAACTTTGTTTTGTTACATTTAGTGTCATTGGATAAATCTCACCTTGACTAGCTGTCATATATAACCGTTTAGAGAAGGAAAAGTTCTATCTGAGCCACCCGCTGCGGCGGCTAACCTCATACTTGATTGTTACACTTTGTGTTTCATTTTCTATATGACCCTAAAATACTAATGAGTTACTATTTAATATTTGTAAATTTACGTAGAATAAATTCCAAAATCAATTCACACACATGACTCGGTTGATCAGCTCCACTTTAGATTACTGCTGGTGTGCAATGCAAACCTATTCAACTAACTTACAGTTTTGGTAAAGTCAACAATCAGGAGACGCTTGTCTATTGCAAGCGACGGACCCCGTATTGCACTGCTGTTCACTATTGATCTGATGAATGTCCATAGATAACACAATGTTTTAGCTGCTGTGGTGTAATATTGATCACTTGGCAACAGTTGTCACTATGCACCCAAAAACGATGTGTGTCACTTGTCATCAGTTTGGTTGTAGACACTACTTACGATTCACATTGATTTGTAATCCATTTCTTTGGTAATGGCTTTTTTCTAAAGGTACGAAACAAATGGGAATCATCAAAATGAACAAATATTATGATTTGTATTTCTTGGCTGTCATACATGAAAGATTCGAGGTCGTCTCCTCGTCGCGAACTAGATTTTGGCAAATCATTTCAAACTTTCTATCTTGATTCTTGTGTGACACTTTTCTGGCTACATCACGTGACACGAACCTTGGTTATTGATTGTTCTGACAGACGAGATAAAGGTTCTAACTTATGACCAGTTTAATCAGTTCGACCCTCCGTTCACTCACTCCTAAGTGAATCAATTTTATTTGTACAACGGTTGGTGTTAGTAGGAGAACAGTTTTCTCCACGCTGATTCTGATTTTGTTTCGACGTTTTTTTACTCTGCAACCGTTGTTCCTTAGCAGGCATCCAGCGGTAGCCTGCCAAAAGCAAGATTTTGTACTAAATTCTGATTCTTCGCATATAGCTATCATTTTGTGACAGGTTCATATCATACTTGGCCACTACTGGTAGCCCAATTGGATCATATGACATTCAGACAAGCAGGCAAACCGCTTGCCTTGTAGGTAGGTTGAACGCAATGCTTCTGTGTCCGATTATGATTCGGGTACATTTGTCAATACACTCTCGAGTTGAACGTGCTTATCTGGCTTTGTATGATGATTACAACAGATAATTGTAGGGCTGGGTACCAGTTTGTCTGAGTCGCCTTAGAAGCTAAACTCATAGTCGACGACGAAAAATTTGCCTATCGGAGAGCCACTGGCCAACATAGATGACAAATAACAGCGACGAGGTAAAATGATTTTGAGGGGCTGAACAAAGATAGTGGAAATCTTTGGAGATTAACACAAGCAAACGGATAAGTCAGACTGCACATTCTCTCTTAACTCATCTCGCAGTTCACAATGAGGTCCATAAGTGGACGGATACTGTCTCCAAATTACATTTCAAACAACTCACCTAACCATCCAAAGAAAAGATAGTTGCTTCAATTTACTTCCATTAGTCTCTAAGACAGAACCAACAAACCTTATTGAAACCACAGCGCTTCATAAATCAAACAAGGTAGATGTTTTAAGCACCCAGAAATGTTCAGTTCATTCACCATCGACGTCCGTCGTCCAACCGAAACATTAACAAACTGCTTAAGGTGAGATTAATCATTACATCGGTTTCCAATTGAAACCAACAAAAACTAACCTCAAAAAGATGGTTGCATCAGGTGACAGTTTGATTGAAACCAATATCTCTACAATAATCTGAAAATTACGCAACTATCACACTTGATAATTTTGAAACTTGTATCAAATTTATGTGCATCGCATTCAACAACCCAAAACAAGTTTCTGTACGGAACAGTCTTATGTTCACCCCGATAGCTGAGTTGTGATAACCATCAGTAACCTTGTACGTTGTTCTGGTTTGTCCATTTTCATAACACAAACTGCCAACAACTGGTGGCTATTCTGCTATTGGTGGCTGAATTTGTCGTTTCCTTTTAGCTCAACTGGGCAGACTTGGTTTATACCAGTCGATGGAAACTGTATCACAAAAACAATAACTTTATCGATAACCTGCTTAATGGATTTATCAACACAATAAGAACGAATAAGTTAATAATACACAAATATACTCAGAAAAAATCACTTGTGAACATTCTCGGGCTTCGGCTGGATTCGAACCAACAACAGAACCAGCTTGTTCAACCACGCCAGGCACTGTACTAGCTAGACTACGAAGCTTCGCTGGCAGCTCAGAACTTTCATATTTTGACTCATACATATTCAACCCTTTGCATCATATGGAATCCATCAAATGATTCGGAAAGTTGATTTCCTAAATTGGATTTCGCCTAAGTTCTGTACTGGAATCCATCAACTCATTGATGAGCATTGAAAAGTTATTTTTGAAGGTTTTTCTTGTTTCATAATTCGGAAAGCTTTTTTTCTAAAAATCTGCTACGCTGCTTATCGAAGATGCGTCTTCACTCCATCTTCAAGGCTCCACTATGGAAAATAAACAATGCAGCTCCTTAGGAATTTACAGGAACAGGCTGCTACATGCTACTGCGCCACAGCTTTGTGTAGGATATATCTGTACAGCATGTGTCCAGAACCCTATACAAAAACTTCTTGAATGATAATCAGTTATTGCGGTCACACATAATGTCTACGATAATAACAAATCATTCACATGTTTGATAGATTTGATTACCTAGGATACTCAAAACGTGTGGCGCTTATGGTGGGTTACTAAATGCCTTATTTCGGTGTTTCACGTTTATATTCAACTAGCCAACCTTTTGCTTAAAAATTGAGAAGTTAACCTGCTTTTGCGTTTCTTTTCGATTGATGAAATACACTGTCGTATTCAAACCAGATGATGTGAACCGGCGAATGTTCTTTTACGACCTGTTATAAACCAGTACCCATAAGCGAAAGTGGTTGAGTGTTCACATATGATAATTCGGTCGTGCCTAACGTGAGGTCAATGGAGCAGTGGTAAACACGGTTGCCCCATGAACAGCGTGGCCGGAGTTCTAGTCCCGGCAGTGACGATCTCTGTTGAGAGGGAAACTCGAGTCTAGTGCGTCTTTCGAAAGGGGCCGACTGGAAAGTCTATGGGAATGCGACAGCTGCGTTCAGTTGTGGGTGATGTTCAACTTGAAATAAAACCAGTAGCCTAGACCCATAAAATTAGACCAAGTCACACCGAAGAACGGCTTTATTCCTCAGAACCGTGAGACAGTTTCAGAATGTGCAGAGCTTAGTGAGCAGTGACCGGTGAAAACCGTTATTGTGGTTGGCCATAATGTGCGCGCATGTGACCATCACTCACAAACATTTGCAGTCTGTATATATTATATGATCACTCGATTATGTCCGGCGTTAGATCAGTGAAGTGGTTGTCATTATGTTCACCAGATAATTTCTTAGGTTCCAGCTCTATTCTAGGTCCGAGTCAAGATTTGTTGTTGGTCTGCTCAAACAAGAGTCAATTCCGATTCAATTGTTTTTCTCGAAATCGGACAATCAAATAGAGTATTGTCTGGATTGTGATGTCTGAGTGGTTTCAATCTCATACTGATGTAGAAAGGTTCCAAAGTTACTTACTTTCAGGATGTCATGGCAACGAGTTAAGTCAAACGAATTAGAGTCAGTAAAAAGTGTTGTGCACCCCGACTTCTGAATTTTCAAGGCTTTTCACACCCACATCGTCAGTAAGTAAATAACAATGAAGTCAATGAACTTGGGCTAAAAATATAAACAATAATAAAAAACCTTTTAAACAGTTGTTTTGACAGTCATCATTAGGTTCACTTGAGAGGAAGCATTGATTTGGATTTGTGCTCATTTCGATAAAATACAAGCTCATGGCAGGACCAACGACAGAAGAGTAAAACAAGATGAATACAAATAAGTGCTTACAAAAATGGACTTGATGAGATGTTACTAAAAACGTCAAATACAGTCAAGCGGCGTTTTGTATACAAAACTTTTACAAGTTATAACCTGCTTACCAGTAATAAATTCCACAATCTACTGAGGGAAGTTTCCCATACGGTTAGATAGATGCTCCACGTAATCATTCGATAACGAGGCCAAAATATACAGTCTACATACTGTACTCAGTGGGTGGAAAAGTATAATATTGATGAACTAACTGGTCGTGATGAACGATGAATTGGGAATCTGAACAACTCGTCTTTAGGTAGCTCAATCTGAACATGAGGTGACTTCATGTGATGGTTACTTAAAATAGACCCAAGATATTAAGTACAGGGAAGTCGATGTGGTAGTTCATATTTAGGTGAGTGAAAGAAATATTCACCGAAGGTTCCTTATACTTAATAATTTTGTGAACAAAAGTAACCTATTATATGTAACCTATTATATATATATATTATATATTATATATGCTCCACGAGGTGGACAAAAACATTTGGGTAAGACGGTTGAAGCAAAGCACTCCGTCTCCTGTACAGATAATGAAAGGAAATTTGTCCATGAAGTAAATACCTAAAACGTGGGGGAAAAGGAAACGATTTACGCCTTGAAGACGCCAGACTTGATGTTGATTGATGATTGTTCAGTTGACTGCGACTGGTACACGAAGGATTAGCGACTGAGGTCTTCAGACTACTTTACTTAAGATAAACATTTGTACAACAGCGTACTTCTGTTTTAACCCATATGAATATTTCATTCTAAGTAAAACAAATATTCACCATCATGTGTTGTATACAGCTGCTTCAGCATAATAAATGATACCTTTTTGGTTGTCAACACTTTTCAGAATTTGACCTTGACTCTGTGTCAGAAGAGACAGGCACATGATCGCATTTCAGTTTTCTCTAAGTTAACGTGATTAGTAACATGATCTTGTCGTGTGATGGTATGTTTTAGTGGGAGTAACAATTCTGAATTAACTAAAACTACTGTTCAATAGATCGTTGAAATTGAATAAGAGCAGACGAATAACATCAAGCATGAACTCAGCAGGACAAAACAGTCAACAGTTTCAACATGTGTGTATGCAGACCACATTTATTGCAGTAGGTGTAGCTATGTATTCTGTCAGAAATGTTCGTGAATGAACTGAGCAGTTTGGTGTTTGTGTTTCTCATTTCTGAATCTCATAATGCACACTGCTTGGTAGTCAGACAGAAACGAGTGAAACAGAGATCCCATAAAAAAAATTCCTGTCGTTAGAAACGACATTTCATGCTCACTAATCTGTCGCTTTAATGAGATCTGTTTGATATGAACCGATTAAAGTAACTGTCCAAATTAGAGTGCTACATAAATTATAGGACAACTGGTCGGTCCAAGATAACACCTCACATTTTGTCGAGGGAAACATTAGGCTCAACGCGAGCTGTACTGTTTTTATAAGATACACTCTTAGAATGTGACCATTCTCATCGGTCTGCTGGTTACCTTGTACTTGACAAAATCGAAATAACACATCTTAAAGATCGGTCACACTGATGTCGGGAAAATGGAAAAATAGCCCAATAACTTCCAAGGGGACAACGAAACAGCTTCACTACCTTAGATTGATAACTCCATAGATAGGATGTGCCAATTTTGTTGAACTCACAAAATTCATCAAAAGTGTTCATGTTACAGTCGATCAGTCTAAAGTAGGAGATGAACAGGTAAGGCTAAGTTGTCGAGAAGCAAAGACAATCAACGCTAACCTGGTAATGGCGCATCATGTTTGTTATTTGAGAAAGGGCCATGTTATGGCTGGAGTCGTAACGAAGGATAACAGCCAGTTACGTTTGGCGGCGTTAACGGTTAAATATTCGATGAAACTATCTATTAAGTAAGACCAATTAAACGGATGCGGTGATAAGAAGACTCTGAAACCAGCGTGAATAACGTTTAACTTACAACTTGAGTGATTGTTTTGTAATATGTATGTAGCTTGATGTCAAGCTAACACATTGGATAAATATATTTGACTACAATACCCGTCCAGTTATCCGCGGGATTATGGCAGTCACTGCTGCATTAATCTCGTTGTTCTTGATGATGAGATTTCAACGAATTCAACGAAGGAAATCAAAGATTCAGTAGAAAAACCAATTAATTCGAAATCTAGCTAGTGTTATACATTTTCGTTCTAATCCTGGATTCATTGATCGCTTTTTCTATTGCGACTTGACAACTGGTTGTATTAAAACGCGCACAGGACAAACGCGAGACGGATTCGATTTGAAATGAACACGAATCGTTGGCATCCCCGAAGCTTGTATTTTCCGAACAAAATGAACTTTTATGTAATTTAGAACGTAGGACACAGAGATGTTGTGTGTACACTCAACTGTACAAAATTAGTTACATCGGTAAGTATCAAAGAAAGGATATGGCAATTTATGTGGTTCTTGGTGAATGATCTTTTCAGGCAGCTGTTGAAAACAGAGGGCTGCATAGATAAAGATTTGGAGTGACGTACACCGGGAGAAAAATTAAAACTACTCACACGTTATTAGCTATTTGTTTGCGATTGACTACTGCTGGGATATTTTAGATACATAGTTATTTTTAACCCTTTTATGTAATTTTACCGAAAACGAATAAGCAGTTCATTCTTTTTAGGGTATGAGCATTCAGTTGTTCTCAGAAGTTGAGGCGACGAGATAGGAAGATGTTTCGTCGTTATACAAAGTGATATAACCGGTGCTTCAAACAAACCTGTGTGCACCGATGGTGTCACCACATTTGATGATGAAACGCTTTGTAATCTATGTACTGAGCAAGGTGATCAACTGAAAACCAGAACTAACAACTTGACTTGTCAGATGTACCATCGTTCTCGAAGCCTTCTACTTCATGTTTAAGTCACATAGTATCCATTGTGTATGGAAAAATAATTTGCTTGTACTGTTTAGGCAGGAAGCATTAGAGACCGTCCACCTCTACTCGGTTTGGACAATGAATATAGCCAGAGTTTGTTTGTCACTTAAGCATGTTACCCAATAGAACCTTGAATTTTTACTTGACATTATCGTTTCGTCAACTTTACCCGCTGGATTACAAATACTGACAAATGTCTAAAATGTTAGAATGGAAAAAGATGGCAAACTTTGATTAACGATTGGAAATTAAACTCAGTAATTTAAGTGTGATTGTTGCTTGGAGCTGTAAACTATCTTCAATGTTTGTCGGCTGAAGTCTAAAATTCGTAATCAGTAACGATAAAATTTCTCTTTGAAAGCTTGTTTTGAATGACATTGGAACCTCCTCCTGAGATAGTTAAATAATAACCACCAATTAAATTCACCCTAGTGCGAAAATATAATTTAGTGGTCATTACTAAGTTAACACTGAAACTGGATACCTTGTTTACAATGGACCGTGCGTTTCACTAGAAAATCTATATAGCTTTAGGCAAAAGGAAGTCAGATGATACGCACGCAAACAGCTTATTGTAAGCTATCACCCAGAAAATAACTGTACTTGAATGTGAGTCATTCCGCAGTTCTTCAAAAAGCACAACTAAGACTCATAAGTCATCGACGAACAGCTCTGAGGTTTTAGTCTCTGCTGTTAATGGTGTAAAACCCACCGAGTACGGCTCGCCTGGGCTTACTGTACAGTGAGCACAGGTCGAAAGCAGAAGCTGGCAAAAATGAATTGAACAAGGCTCTTCCATCATTCAAAAGTTATTAACTTTATTAATGTAAATTGTCCAACGAAATAAGAGCAGTGTCTTCTTTTTTTACCTAAAAAGATATCGTCTCAAATGGGATTACAAAACCATAAATCAAATCAACGCAAATCAATAATTGATAAGCCGTATGCTCTCTAAAGGTAATTATCGAGCAAGGTTGTGCATCCACAGTGATCAAAGCGTTTCTAAACTAATGTCTGCTACTACTAATGAGTAGTTTGGCAGACTTGATGGGTCAGATGGGACCAAATTGTGAAAAGTCATGGCTGGATTCAAACTAGCCACAGAAACAGCATGCCCAAACAAGGCGAGTGCTCTACCAACTGAACTACGAACCCTATAATCCGGTAAAAGTCAGTAGGAAAACACTTACAATCGGATAATTTGACCTCAGCATCTGTTATAGTTAATTGCAGTTTTGTCATTCATAACCACTTGTGCCAGCCTTTCCGAAGAAAAATCGATAGACTCAGGTCCAGCTCTTATCATACCTCCTTGCTACTGCATTTTCTTACTACTTACGGGGTTAAAATCTTGCCGTGCTTTCTTAGATGCACTGTGGTTCACCCTCTTTCTTTCTCCCACAATCGTTCCATACGGATTCCATAAATATGTGAATACACCATATAGATGTACATATATATATATATGCGACATTTCAATCACAGGCCGTCAGTTTGACGAGGTCAACGCTCCTATCATATCAGACAATTGGGGGACGAATATTGAGCTACAGACTTGTAAAACTGATAATTCTACCGGTTACTATAATTGGCTAGCACCGAAAATACGAACTTGATGGTCTCCTGTCTGTCTGACATAGATGGTAAGTCAGGACATCAAAACTGGTACAGATTGTACAGGAGTGTTAACTAAAAGACTTATCATCTCAGACCTAGTTCACGAGGTCATAATCCTCTGAATCGAAAGTCAAACCAGTACCTGCATGGCTTGTCCAACTGCATTAAGTGTACCCGCTTGAAACAACCAAAAAACGTACATTTGAACAAACTGGGCAACGGGTAGAAGTTGTTCGGTAGTTGCTCGGACAGTGAGTTAATTTAACCATTTTTCTTTTGCGTTTTGGTGAGGTTTCAACATCATTTCCAAACCGTACTTTGTACGTTAGCCGCAACAGAGATGTGGCAAAATGTGTTCAACCAAACATCGTGTACTGTCAGTTTTTGAGAGATTAATGCCATGCAGTACATGGAATCGCTTGTGAAACAGTGAATGCTATCAGACTATCTAAACCATGGATCAGGTACTCGACTATTAGACTGGATTGAGTATAGATGTCTGCTTGTACAATTCTGAGAAAATATTAGGAACATTACGGGTTTTTAAACTTCATTGATAAGTAATGATGAGACGGGTTGATGTAGAATGAATCTCCCCAACAAATACTCGCAACTTTCACAATCAGGTAGACTTTCTACT
The DNA here is from genome assembly GCA_014338405.1 of Paragonimus skrjabini miyazakii. Lineage (NCBI taxonomy): Eukaryota > Metazoa > Platyhelminthes > Trematoda > Plagiorchiida > Troglotrematidae > Paragonimus > Paragonimus skrjabini miyazakii. The sequence goes on from JTDE01021053.1 coordinate 81,201, forward strand.
CAGCCCCTTCAGCTATCATCAAAAACATGTATGTTCGATCTAATTAGGGTATATATTCCTTCCGTCACCATGAATCCATCTCTGTCCACATTCCCACAGGGAACTCGTGTTGACCATTTCCCATTAGTCTATCATTAGTGAGAAATGAATTTTATTTAAAAAGGACGAGTAGGTTGCAAGCTGCTTTTTCTCGTAATGCTTCAGTCTGTCGCATAATGTGTGAAGTAAATATCTGAGAGTTTATACAAACGTGCAAAACTGAATTATATCGTTCATACAATGAGCCGCAGTCCCTTGTGACTGGAGTTCCAACTGAATATGATTAACGCCACATGTAACATGTGGAGTTGAATTGTTCTGAATCTTATCTCCATTCTAATTAGCAATAAAATAGGACCTGTATCCGGTCACCCACATTTTACAGACAGAAACTTGGCCATTTCGATTTTGAACTGCCAAGTTACACACACTAAGCAAAGTGCAATGTTTCAAATATTTCGACGTGTACCTTACAGGCGCCAGTCGTTTTTGTTTTCCTCGTTTTTTCGCTAATTTTCGAGGAAATAATAAACAACACTTGTTTTCGCAGACAACAGACGTGCGTTCAGCTCGAATTCCGTAGTCAGTGGAGATCTAACGTTGCTCACCAGTTACACCCCTCATGCTAGAACCCTCAAGGTTCATACACTGAATCCCCTTGCTGTCTCACTCATACACGCGCACGCACACACACACACACACACACACATACATGTGCTTTTAGATACTGCTGTTGTCTTTTGTAAAAGAAACGGATTCATTTGCGCTTGGCAACATGAAATTCATGTAGCAATTTCGCAGGTGCACTAAGCCACGAACAGATGGCTTTGTGAACCGGATGAGTCAGCGTTGAACAATCACTGCGATTACAGAACGGTAGCTAATCAACAAACATTTATGGGTAAACTAGCAAGAAATTTGCCTCGTTTCTTTAACAGCTATGAAGAACATATTGCTGAGCTTTTGAACAGACCGATTTCATTTAATGTATTGTCTACGTAAAATAGACGTACAAATAACAGTAGCATTTTACAATTCTAATGGGCCTTTATCTCACTGTCACCGTTTAACAGACTTACAATAATCGTTAGTTTGTGATAAACGTTTCCAATAGATTTCAATATATTGCCTTTAGACGTCGGCTGCTTGGGCGGAGGTAGCGTCCATTTTCACTGCTGTATCTTTTAGTACTGGGCTTTACAGCGTTAGAGCTTTCGGGTATATTAATCCATACCATTCACGGTGCACAGTGTTCATGCCTACTATGTTCAAGTGTGCCTTTTCTAACTTATGAACTCACTGAGTTTTCAATGTTACATGGAAGATCATGACTACTGAAAACAAAATGACGAGAATTGGTTTAGAATGAGTGCCGTGAGCCAAAAAATGCTGATCACGGGTTAAGGTGTGGCAATCATGGATCAAACAACAGTTGTAGAATTACGTCAAAAACTTCTGCACATGTTGTCACAAACCATCAAGATATGACGCTAGTCCACACACATTTTTATATCATACAGCCACCATCGATAGCAGTCAGAATACTAGTATACAAGTAATCCTAACTAAATCATTAATGGATTGTATTAGTTAGAAATTCAGAGCAAATTTTATGTAGATTCATTTCACACAATACTCGTCTAAAATTTCAAAAGATGCGCAAGGTTAGGCTTCAAGGTAGCACGGTGTGGTAGACAGACTCAACAAAACCGCACTGAGAACTTGTTTATAAAAGTCAGGCGGAGAACAATTGAAATCTGACCAGATCACGCACAATCAGGTTTCTGTGTATAGTTGTCCAAGCTAACACTGCATCATTTTCTTCTCGGGTAGCACAAACTTTGAGAGAGATTGAGGAGGGCTTTGTGATGAACGTACGAACTGATATTTTGGCTAAGCATTTGAGAGTCGAAAGTTGGGAAACTGACTTACTGGTTGTGTAACAGTGAAAAGTGGTTCAGTAAAACAAGATCTTCGTTTCAGTCGTGTTGTAAGCCGGAGGTCCATCCCATAGTGCAGCGATAATTCTGTGTGGACACTTTCATTCGATGCTGCCCGTTTGACTGGTGTGGTATACTGTCAGTTGCCATCTGTCTTTCCTCTCCTGTTAAGGCGACTCATATCACTGATGGCCCATTTCCTACTCCCATTTGATTTTTTACCCACCGGTACTGAACTAGGTAACAACAGTGATCAGAAGTATTCTGTTACAGGTCAGACTATCTTTGTCTCCCACTTGTTTACCAATCATAATTTGAATCTGGTCCATCCTTACCCAGTAGCCTCAAACCTTGTTGAATTATAATAGTGACGTCCTGAAATAGTCCTACTGTACCTGCCATCATAATCTTTAAGATGAGGTCTACGGTTGACCAGAGGTAAAGGTAACTTCTAGTTAATCTGAAGATTGCTTTAGACCGTTAATTCTCAGTCAAAGGCTGATACCGGGGAACTTCGATGCTGATCTACCATTTAGCTAATATTTACTTTCAGGTGTTTAAAAGAAGCCTTATGTATGTATTTTATTAGAAAATATTATTTAACACATTCTAAAGGTTAATTATACAATAGTTTTATTTACATTAAAGAAAAAAGGAGACAGTCAACACATTCTACTATTAGACTTAGAGACTCGACCGGAAAACATAGAGATGGAACTAAAATTCCCCGGTGGCCGAACTTACAAGCAAGGCAACCAATGATATGTAGTATATTCTGGGTGAACCTTTCAAGTAGTCTCATTGTAGTGAAAACCACAGCATGTACAGTTGGCTTAATATGGACCTCACGTTTCACAATCTACAGCCAACCACTATATTGCTAGTCTGATAACAACAGTGTACACTGCTCACTTGATCGAAATCGAGACACGTAGACCGTCAATTTGATTTTCGAAAGCTTAAACATTTTACTACTGACCTTGACTGAGTCTAATCAGTTTCCCAGATATCTCATGAGACATGGATATTAGAATGATTCAATCAGTGAATCTTGGTTGGTGCCATCCGTTTCCGGGTTAGTTTGTCACAGTGACTGAAGCCAAAGGACACATTTACCAGACGACTTGTGCAAAGCCAATGTCCGTTTCGCCCATACACCCCATATTCTGTATGTAAATGGAGATATTTGTAATTCAGGCGGCCACTGCCGGTTAGCCAGAAGATATGCTGGCTTGAAAGTAAAAGCGTTGTCCCTCAGAAATACGAAAGTGGAGAGACACCACTGCTGAGTTATAGGTTAGAAAGACAGGTAGTGAAAACTCATAACAATAGGGATTTGATATGAGTGTTTGTTAGCAGTAATGAGAAAAATATTATATTCGCAGGAACAAATTGACTAGAATATTCAGAATGCAGCGCGCCGACGAAGCTGAGTTATCAGAAAGGTAGCAAGCTCCAAATATTTCAGTTTCTGAGAAGGACAACAATTGGTTTACATGAAGGTGGATGGACGTTAATTGATAGGACTGAAGATAAACCATATATATGTCTATACGTGTTAACATACATATGTAATGAAGTTGAATCATTTGCATTTTTCGTACTCGTTGTTTCTTCGTTGTAGATACGTTGATAACCTACCAACTCGAAGTGACCGATGCAGTCACGGCATACTAGTCGCAACACCGTAATATCACATCTTCAAGATCTGACACCTATAGTTCCTTTACTTGTCATACGCTTAAACTCATGGCCGCGCAGCTTTCGTTTATTGAACTGGCAAACGTCTTTCTAGCTCGCACCCCTCCAGGTGATTACTATGAAACGTGGCTGATACATATAGAACTCACCATCGAGGTGAGATCATGCTATAGACCTGCCAAAGTATATGTATTCGACCATCCATAACTAGGAGCCAACCATCTTCTTCCTCCAATATATTGACTGAAAGGTCACCTTGCATGTAAACAGAACACAAAGAATGCATTAAAACAGCCTCTTGAGCAAAAACATGTGTACTTTAAGATTACGGAACCCTTCACCCAAGGTAAAAAGAATTGCGTTCTGTTTTGAAGTAAGCTGGCAGAATGAACTCTTTCCAGGTTATCTGTAAAAAATGTGAAAAAGGAAATCTGGTCGATAAGGTTGAGACCATAACCATACTGTAGCACGCAGCAGTGTGGCCTTAACAAACTGCAGAGAAAAATTGAAAAAGGTTACAGACGATTCAAAAAGAATTTCACGTTACTAATTTTAGTAAGACAGATAGGCACAAAATAAGCTGAAATATGAACAGATTTTACAAATGGTGTTTGAACACGAATTTTCTAGTTACTGTTATTCAACATTTAATAATTTGTCTTTTGATTAAATGCTTCGTAAAATATGCTCATTCCAGGAATATTCACCCATTGCTAACCCCCAATTAAGGTATAATTATAAAAAGCGAATAGTTGTACAATCCTAATTACCCAATTAGGTAAGCCAACTTATTTTGTCACAGGAAATTTCCATTCGGATGTTGATCAACCAGTTATTATCATTCAGTTTCATGCATTCTGTATTTTATGAAAAGCGTCAACACGTTGATAACTGTAAATTTGGCCCCATTGCCTACCTTCGGCCATTTACAGCAGTAGGAATAATCTGAGTTGCTGAATTCACATTATGCGACAGGCATCAAAACAAACTAAGCCGATTCTATGCAGTCAGTTCCAGTGACTTGGACTAATTTCCGAACCACTCTTGTTCTCTCATTTACGGCACACACTAAATTGTGTGACTCGGAGGCCAGATCGATCCATACCGAAACACATGTACGCGCATGCAAGCATGCGCGCACAGATGTAGATAACAGCATGTATGTGGTCTACAGACATGGTGAAGTTTGTCAAATCGTTTGGCCTAATAAAAATCTTATGCAGGCCAAAAGCAAGCAGACTGTCCAGCTGACAAAGTCAAATTTACCTACATAATAGGTTGTAACTGTGTACATTCTGCGCAAAGCGGCGGGTGCTATACGATGGTCTTCGGTTCATTCAAAGAAATGAGATCACCTGACTGCAGTTTGTCTGTATAGTCATGTGAGTGGTAGTAAATACGCATGCGGAGCGACCATCACACTCACGTGAGTAAGCAAGCGCAGACAGTAAGTGCAGATGTGGCCTACATTGTTAGAGTGCGATTCCGCTGTATCTTGTGGTACAAAACATAACAGATAACAGACAAAGGAAGAACTAAGCACATTGGTTCTAATCTTTCTTGTCTTCATAACGATGACATTTGATTATAGATACATCGATTACCAATACATCTTTTACTCACACAGAAGAAACCTCGGCAATAGGATCTTCCTGTGATTTCAGATAAATCGGACATTTGGGTTAGGTTACGTCATTTAGGAGGTATTAATTCAAATTTGTCAAATCTAAGACAACTGTCCCCTCCGGAATGTAGAGTCAACCAGTACAAGTGCTAGAACTGCACAGTACGTGAAAGCAGAAGCATAAATTATATAAATATACGAAATAGGTTAGTTGGAATATTGTTCTGCCAATGTGATTTTCCGTTTAAATAGTGCAGGACTCGATCAGTAGAATACCTTACTCAGGCAAACCTAGTTCAGCTTCTAAGTGATCCATGTTACAGAAACCAAATTGATGTGTTTTGACGACGTGACAGACGTATCTTCTCTATCGTTCCCTCTTTAACCGCCTTCTAATCTGCTACACACGTGGGTTCTTTAATGATGAGGGATTCCCAATAGTTGACGCTTGCTTGTTACAACTTGCCAACTCTTGCAGTGTCATGAATTTGTCTGATTTACTTCACAAACCTTTAAGAACTTCGGCCATTGACATAGCTTCGTAATTTTTTTCATGTATTTTTACTCGAAAGATATTCAGAGTACACTCGTAATTTCCACCCAAAATGTTGTCACTGGTTGTTTTTGTCATCTTTTTCTTAAGAGCACTCACGACTAGATGTCTTATTGTGTCTTAGTGAACGTTGGTTATGTTTCCAACAAACAGAACGTTGTTTCTTGCAGCATGACGAATTCTATCATTATATGCAGCTAATCGTTCTATGAAGAATTATGGAGTTTCTCATCAAGTCTGTTCCGATGCGATTTTCTTGAAACCACAAGAGATACTTTGTAAAGCGGGATGACCGTGAGTTGTCAGTCGTAAGAAGTTATTAGAAATGGCTCAAAAGTTTGCAACATGAGACCGCCGTTAATCTTGTTGAATGTTTTACCTTTGCAAGATCGTACAAGTCGGTGGCTAACATTTTGGCATGGATTACGTTGTGGTTTTAACAGATTTCGTCGAAGTTTCAGCATCTTACTTGTACTGATAATGAGTACAGACAGAAGAACACTTGTTTTACAACTGATGGTTTGGCGCGGTAGTCTTTTCTGCGACATGTTATGTTAGCTAGCAGTACCATTATTGCTCTGCGTAATGGGTATTTTGTATCCATCGGGCTGAATTTCATCCACTCGATTCAAAGTGTCACTGTTGGATAAGTTCATAATTTACCGAAAACGATACACATTGGCATTGTCCGGGCAGTTATTCTGTACATGGCTTGCTGATATATACATCCATAGCACTGGAGAGTTGGAGCAATCAATGGGGTTTCAAATCATCACCATAGAGCAAACAGTAACTCAAGTTTAACGCAACTCTCACATTCTTATTAACATCTCGATTAGCCTACCTCATTGAATGCCTTAAATACTTCCCAGTATACACGATACTACATCACTCACCATGCAGTTCTTTTTTATTGGTTTCTGAGAATTTTTCAAAACTGCCTAACGTCCTTTGTTTCTTTAAGAGACTGACTCGAATAAGTAAGTTTCCTGTCATGAATGGCAGTAATGTGTCCAGTCTGTCATCAAGTGATTGTTTGTTAAAAGGACAGATTGTGCTGACAGCTTTGATAGTAATCCCTGCGCTTCTGCTGTTAACCACCTTATGTCATATATGACTAAACGATCGTCCCTGAACGGAATCCAACGATTCCCTCAAGCTAAGTCAACTCTGATGGAGACAGGTTTCGTAACCATATGAGGATATATCTTTGCTACGGTCGGGAATAGAATTCCGGCCACGCCTTCATGAGGCAACCGTGTTGAGTACTGCGCCAGTGGCCCTACATTAGCCATGACCAAATTACCCTATGTGAACGCCCAACAACATTCGCTTGTGAGTAATGATCAGGTCGCTCGATTGCCACTAGAGAGGAGATGCGGTGACAGTCCTGTTAACTCTAATCGATGACCCCTCGAATGAGGCTTCTCTCTCTGAGTTTATATCACAGAAATCATTGAGTTGTTGGACGATATTTTGAATATGGGAGTGCCACAACAGTGGGTGATGTGCAATTTACATAATAAACAACCGAAGTTATCTACTACTAATTCGTAATCAAAGCAGGAAAATTCAATAATGTTATGTAGTCATTGTTATCTAATAAAAATATCTGTCCGAGAAGTTGCTGGAGAAAAGGACACGTTTACTCAATAAACAATCAACGCTTGGTGGAACTGTCGTAACATTTTTCGGATGACAACAACAGGCTGTTTACGGTGTGTAGAAAAGATGAAAATGGATTGACACACCTCAGAAAAGAAGAAAATGGAACGAAAAAAATGATCACACTTATACAGATAACGTCATTATAACTAAAACGATATTTCATCGGTCATAAGCGTGGTATTTCTTTGGAGCTACAGATGCAGTTTTAAAAGTGCAGTGCATGCAGTGTGTAAACATTTGCGCTACAATAAAACAAAATGAGATATATGAAGGTCCCTTGGCGTTTCTTCCCCTTGCTGAAGTAATTTGTTCTATGAACAGGTCACTTTATGAGATGAGCACCAGTTGCGGATTATTGCATCATAGCGTCTTTCAATCAATAATCCAGTTGTGTCTAAAGGGGGGGGGCGGTCGATGACGAAATGTTTAATGTAGTTGTTTCATTAAAACACGGCTGGAGTTCAAATTCCGACAGAGGCAGATAAATATCACTGCAGATTAATTCTGACAAGAGCAAATCTAGAGTTCAGTGCTCTTTTTGTGCAGGTCCTGATTGAAGGGTATACGCAATTGAAAAGATGTAATAATATATGAGACTCAACGAAAAACTTTAAACATACAAGCGGTAAACTTAAGACTTGTTTACAATTTTCAACATTTGTTGATGTAACAAATTGTTTAAGTGACACTGTACTTTCAGATAAACAGATTTTCTATAAAAACCGGTTGAACAACATCGATCACAAGAGAATGACACACACGTCCTACCTACCGTTGTTGTCTACGATTAGGTTGACGAATTTGAAGCCATACAATTAGCGGGTGTCATGGTAAGACCACGATGGATGAAAACCAGCAACAACATTTTGCGTGTCTATCTTCCAAATGACTGCTAATATTTAACTTTCTTCTGGTGCTTACTAATGGCACTACAAGAAGTCTCCCCACAATGTCAATCAACTCTCCGGGTAAGTGCTCATTGGTGCGTGCTCCCAGTTGTCTTGACATGCGATCAATATATCTGTTTCTTCAGGTACACATGGGTGACCTACTAACATACGACACATGTTTAAAACGTGTTATTGATTGTACAGCTCTGGTAACTGTCATGGGTAGGGTTTATTTTTGGGTGACTGAGTGACAAGAAAACAAAATTGCTTGACCGAGTTCAGTCATACCTTTTCGCGTCGAAATTAAGAGGACAAGGGACAAAATACGTGTTCATCAGGTAACTATCCGCATCCTTCTTAATAGAGTAATAGGTTACTGAAGCTTTACCCACGACCGAGTAACACGCCGGCTGGGGTCCGCTTTCTTCATCTAAACGACTGACCTCCTTTCTACGTTAACCCGACAGAATGGGGACTGTGTGTTCCGCTCCAGTCGCGGTGATGGAAACCAACCGGTCGTGCACGACTAACTCGATCTGTTTTCATATCTGGTCGCTCTAGACGATCGATCAGATCTGCGTAAATTGTGTGAGTATCTAATGCTTAGTGCCATTGTTTCTGGTACATTTATCAGTGTGTTTATGGTAGCTGTAGAGTACGAGGGTGGTTTTTCATTACGGTTGTTATTAAACCTTTCAATAACCGGTAGGGAGAATCTTCTAAACTGCAGAATTTAAACGAAGCGGTTAACAAGGTGCTGCTAAATTGTGGCAGATATTTGAGGAATTAAGGCTTGTTTGGCATGTGGCTGTGTTCTAAAGTGCTACGATGATGCGGTTCCAACACGAATGAACCAGTTTGCAATTCGTCAGTGATTTATAAGCAAAACAAAAGATTCATGACGGCCGCAACATTCTCTTTGTTAGAAATCCACTTATCAAAATTTCTTTCAAACCAGTTCTTTAAAATATAAAAATGGTATGTGAAGCGATTTAGAAAGTTAGTCAGCACAGGTTCACGATTATTTTTCAGAAATATGAAGTTCAATCCTTGTTCATTAACGTTAATTTGATTGCTTACACGCCGATGGACACCCACTCTGCGTGTGTGACCTTTTCTCAAGTCTGAGGTCACTTTCGCGAAGCGGACTGTTGAGGGTTTCTACAACGATCAGCATGTAAGTATCACCACCTCTAAGCAATTGCTGAGCGCGTAATGAGCGATGCGAAGGAAGCTTCTCATGGGAACAGTAAATTGGTTGGATTCCTATAGGTAAGAGGCAGTCACACGCCAATGTCCTATTCATACCGTTGTTCAGACGTTATAGTTACGTTGATGTGCCTAGCAAAACAAAATAACACTTCACTAATATAACCATTATGAACAGATGAACGATTGCGTAATACTATGTTTTCAAACCTTAGTTGTTTGTCACTGGCTTTGGTTGAATAGCATCTATTCAACTCTCAATGTATTACATGTATGTGAAAGGGGATCTAGTTCTAGCCAACAAAGATTGCCACTCGTCTCCTATTAACGGGATCAGAACTGTAGATGAGACTTCCCTTGGAGATTCGGTTGTTTGTCTAGGCTGGCATACATATTAGAGAAGTTTCATCATCCGAAAAAACGACACCATTAATGCACAAGATTTTGGATGTATCTGTTTGTGCGTTGCGATTAATGGCGGTTTACGAATGTCTGTCTTTATATGTAATAATAGAATAACTTGTCAACCTGTAACCTGATAAACTATTTCAGATTTCTCTTCCTCACTGCAACTTAAATCTGGTTATTTATGGTATGGGATTTCGATACAGACAGTCAAGTTGTGGACACGATAGATGTTATCTGGCTAACTTGGAACCTATGCGTAGCTTGGATATAAAATATCTAGTAGAACGCAATCTCCGGCATATCGCTTACACACCCAATCTTTTCACGGGTTTTATTCCAGTGACTTGTATGTGAAAACGACACCGACTCTTAGTCTGATACCTGGGGATTCGAAATCCATTAGGTTGATGACTTCTGTTTTGGTTTAAGCAGCTTACTCAAATCCAACTGAAAACGAGTAGGTCATATGACGACAACCGTTTCCTGAAAGTTGAAAGCCTAATACAGATCATACATATTTGGTCCATTCAACGATTTTGTAGGCAGGCTCGTTCTGTGATAGTTCAACCGTAATTGAGTGTACCGTTATGTTCACACAATGGCAGTTAGGATGGAATCAAATTTTAGGCAAAAGTCTGCATGAGAAATTCATCGTGGAACTGGTTGCGTTCTAACTACTAGTTTGGACAAAATATAAATATTTGTTCGTGAAATGCAAATATGCTATCTGCGGATAGATTCCAGACAGAGTTGTTTTTTGTAAGAAGGATACGAAACAAACTGCATTCATGCCACAGACGAATGTGTTGTTGATGGAGCACTGGGTTGCATACTAGATTCGTAGAAGGTAGATATCAGAACCAACATATGTGGCCGCTTTTTCGCCCCGAGGAAAAATAGAGTAGATGCTGAAATACATTTGCAGCAGACATTAAACCTGTCACGTTCGCTACGCTCTTCAAACATCCCAGAAATAACTGTCGATCGATAGTAGAATGGCCAGGTGTTGCCGGGTGCAGTTAGCCTACAAAATGGACATAGTGTCCGAGTTTTTGTTGCACCGATTTTTTTTAGTATCGGCCAATCCTTACCAAAAACAGGATGTCATACTTGCATTTGATATTCACAGGTGAATTGGTCGACAATCGTCCGATTACTTATACTTTAACCCATCAACGAGAGATAAACATCTATATATTTATCGACTATTTTTACTTCTTCTGATCATTTTAGTAGCACGGAAATTAGATTGAAGTTACGCTTCTTTATTAATTTCTCCGTCTAAGGTCGCTTTTCTTCGACTTTCTTTTCCACCTGGTCACCGGCGCAATCCACAGTTTCTCGATTTGCAGTGTGAGCAGATTTCAGTGCACGTAGTGCTCGTCCCACCAGGTTGGTTCAACTATTGAATTTTTCATCAGCATCAAGAAATTTATTTCTGTCAGCTCACCAACTATATTTTGCCGCCAGAGTTATTTTGAGTACAAAGCGTACAGATTGAACATTGCGCGCATTCGATCGTTGCTCTCGCATCCGGGTAGATGTTTCAGTCTACCTCATCCAAAAATAAGCACAAGACTCGAGTTTCACTCTTGTTATGGATCGTCAGTAATGCATATTTTTGCTAGGGTCAAGACTGGAACTCTACCCATGAAGCAACTGTCAACCACCGCGCCATTGAGCTCATATTATTCAGCACCGACAAATAAATGCTTCTTAGGATTTCAATATACTAATTCAAT